>UZAE01014469.1:0-14147 GCA_900617975.1 Rodentolepis nana | reverse complement strand
TACAGCAGCAGAATGAGAGACTTACGGATCACTGCCAAAGAATTCTGTCTTTCCTCATTCCAAGCCCAATCGTGACTCCAACTGAAACATTGCCAACGCAAATCAACACGGCTCCCGTGGAATCCCTTCACGTTACCAGCAATAGTTATTACCCTCCTGGATTCACAACCATCGAAAACAACCACGAGAGTCAATCGTTTTTAATTGACAATTTGCTCCAATAATTTTACACGGTGTATTTGTATTTTTCTTATAAAATTGTAATGGTGTAAATATTCGTTTTCTCTTTCATTGACTATTAAAATTGATGGAATATGGGTAATATTTATTCGCATGAAAAATATCAGTTATAAAGATAAATGTCATCAGCCTTTTCATTGATCTCGGGCTTCACAGAGAGGAGAAGAACATCAGGATCACAAAATGTCGATGTGGTGAGGGATAGGGTGGGGGTTGGGGGTTGGGGGTTGGGGTGGAGGATGTGGGATGGGAACAGAAGAGTGAGCATGAGTTGTTGAAGCGACAGCCAGACACATAGGTAGTGGAAAACATAAGGAAGGTAAGGTAAGGTAAGGTAAGGTAAGGTAAGGTAAGGTGAGTACTCTTTGGAGTGGATATATATGGCACAGAGCGGTGTCGTGGTATTTAGTAATCGGAAGTCAACTCTCAGTTCATAGACTCTTTGGTCGTATGAGTATACTTTGACGAGGTGCGCCATGCGGATGCAAGTCGATCGCACACCCAATGCGATTAATATTCATTTTCTCAGATTTCGTGAATATGTGAACAGTCAGTGGAGTTGACTGAACATCTAGGACGTTAGAGTTACTGAGAGATGCTTGTGTATTCCCGATTGAAAGCGTTTACATTGAGACGAAAGGGAACAAAGAGATCATTGACAGTTGGGAAAGTGCAAACAAATTGGTAATAATTAGGAAAAGAAAGCACATAATTACATAGGATTTCGATTTTTTATTTGGCTTAAGGTCAAGATGTCACAATGACAACACCAATGGCTTTTATTCAACAATTTGTGCAGTGAATAACATCTGCATTTTTCGTTCTCTTAATTTGATTAAAGTCGTCATCAACTTCATACTAATGCCTTGGAAACTTCTCAATCAGAACGATTTCGAATTTTTAATGATATGAAAGGAAGATAATTGGCCTTTTCTGGATGAGATTACTCCCTTAGCATAATTATGGAATCTGGTTTTACTAGGGGTTACACGTTCAATTAGTCATGACCTTTGCTATTCGACTATCTTTAATTATAGGCTAGAGTATATTGGTATTCGTATAGACTAATACACTAGGTTGCACATATTTCTACAAATTGAGAGAATGTAAGCTCCGAAAAGTAAACTCTAACCAAGATCCCACTGATAAAATGAACAACTGGAATATTCCACCATTTAATTTCAAGTAAAAGCAATTTCGAGAGTTTGGTTAGACCCGGTTTTGAGTGCATGTATGTCTCAAAATGTAGACAACCTGGCGTATTCTTTAATCGATTTCATTTGAAACTGATTTAAAATTCTATTATTATTAATTCAGTGCACAAGTTAACTTATTGGCCAATGTTCATTGGCTACTCCCAAATTATAGATAGAGAATATTTATTAAATTTACAAAATAGTAAATTATTTGAGTTCCTACAATGATCAGTCGCAACCCATTTCAACTAAATGTTCCATTGGTAAAAGAACTCAATTTCCACGAATGCCCCAAATTTAATGCTAAAATGTGAAGTATTGTGCGTTTATTGAGAATGCGAGTTATTATTATATAATACTTTATTGCCCACTTGCATTCCAACCCCAACAAATGAAGTATCAAATCCAAGTTGGCTCATAAAGTGACCCTTACTACTGGTCAATCCTTTGTTGAGCATTCAACATCTGACCTGCCGATTGTGGTAATAATGCAGCTCGTGAGTGAAGATTTTTTGCAATGGTGTGCACCCACTCCACAAATTGGAGATGTTAAATTTCAAGCAAAATGTTGGAGATAATGAAAGTGAGATGACTGGCTCGTATTTATGATTATCAAGCAATAATTGTGTGCAGGAGCTTTTCACAGAGGTTTCGGTTAAAGTACATTCAATTTTGAATAAAACATGAGGACGTACGAGTGAATGTACACTTTTAGAAGTACAGTTGAGAGATAAAAATGTTTGGCCTTTGAAATTTTGAGGCGACATCAGTGATGTTGCTGTGGCCTCAGATTTTACCTCCATTTCCAATTCGATCACTGACTTATGTTCCTAATTAATTATTTGCATTGAATGATTAAATGATCGTATTCAATCTTATTGGGTCCTTTTCTTCTCTATTCAACTTTAGTTTATTTACGTTAGAACATTGTAATCTTGCTTGTGTTAACAGGTGGTCAGTTGGTAAGATGCAATCAAATATACAAATTTACTGACACTTGAGGATCTCCCTTGAACTAACAACTTGACCTTTATGTTTTAAGATGAATTCGTCTAGTTCATCCCTCACATACTGAACCTTCGACTCAGACGAAGATGGTCAACAAACCATTCCCGTCAATGTTGTTCAACCTCTCTGGGAAAGACTTTTTCCATCAACTTCGTGGAACTATCCATATTAGATGCATTTATTATCTTAATTCAAAACATGAACCTCACTTGTTAACTGCTGCATTTAACTTTGCCTAGCTATTTAGACTGTTGATAAAATATCGTAAAGCCTACCTTTTGATATAAATAACTGAATAAAAAATTAATATTTTCTATCATTTCAAAATCCCACACCTTAATCTGTAAGTAAATTTAATGGGGCTTTGGTGGTAATGAAATAAATAACTTTATCAAACTTAATTCCATCAAATCACAAGGGAAACTTATTATACTTAATTGGAATTCTTTATTTTATTAGTTGTTTTCATCTTTTCATGCTTCAATTCATATCATTTAGTGGCGCAGGCTTTACCGGATTTGACAAGTGCTTTATGGCACTTCGAGCTGATCTACAAGAAGGATTCGACAACTACTTGCGTCCCTCTTCTTACCTTTTTCATCGCTATCAACCCATTTTACCAACAACTTTAATCTTCAACGGAGCCAGCTTCCAAATGTATTTGACTATCTTTTCACCGTCATTGGCATTTTCGGAATCTCACAAAATGTACAGGAACATATTTTACTCCTTTGTAAACTCTGTCTTTGCTCTGAGAACGTAAATAAGTGCACTTTAAATGTAACCCTTACCTCGAACTATTGGATAGTTCTTTTCGAATTTCTCTCATGCCTACGCTTCCCAATTTAAGTTCAAACCATTGAGAAGTACTCTAACANAATATAAAGAAGTAAAAAATTACAAATTCCGTTAGTTATCAGCTGATGGATTGGGGCATCTCTAAATTTGGCGCGTGATCATACCCATGATTTTAACTCTCCTATTAACCTGAAATCAGAAAATAAAAAAGATTATCAATCTACAATTATGTCGTAATGTCCGGAAGTACGGAAAATTTACAAAAACATTTCTTTAGTCCATAAGAGTCAAAATACTCATTTCTCCAAAAATAATTCGAATTTTCTAATATCCTATCGTAGACATATTCTTCAATAGTTAAACTTTGAAAATTGATTTTTTAAATTTCTAGACCAGAATATCTCCTTAATTGAAATTGTTTATTTTATTAGTTGTCGATAAGGGCCATAAGAGTCAATGTGGGTGAAATGCCATTTAGGAATTTGATTAGATGATGGCAAAACTCATGTTCAGGCCAATCAATCAGGTGCCTTACTCGAAAGTTACAAGTTCATTTAAATTCCATGCCTGTCTCGCCAACATCACTTACATTCGGATCAAATGCACTAGTCATTTCAACCTACTTCATCATTACTGTGTCTATTTACGTCCAGAAAGAGAACTTTTCAACTTTACTCGCAATGTACTTCAAGCGGTTAACTTTGAGTTGATAGAAACGATGGGGAATATTTATCAAGAATTATGAAGCTCACTTACTCCAAAGAATCCATCAAAATATACGTTCAAATTCCAGTAAATGAAATCAATGCATCACATTACTGAAGGACATCCTTTCGACAATTAATGTCATTTGAGTGGAAATTTCTCAATAGTCGAATAGTCAATCAAATACCGTAAAGCTAGTGCATTACTGTGTCTTCTGTGATTTAGAATTCTACTTCGGAAGTTGTTACTTTTATTTAATCAGTAGTAAATAATGTCAAACTAGGGAGCTTTATGATAGTTATCATCAGCCCTTTAGTAGAGTTCAGTCTTCACAGAGGGGAGGAACATCAAATCGAAAAAGTCGAGATGGGGGAGGAGAGGTACAGAAGGGTGTTCTTAAGATGTAAAAGAGGCAGACACAAAGGTAGATGAAAGGTGAGGTGAGAACTGAGGAAGTGGTTGCAAATGACATACAGTGGGGTGATGGCAGTTTGAAGTCAGAAGTCAGCTGCCAGTTAATAGACTTATGGCCGCATGAGCATACGTTGCCCAGGGTGCACCACGTGGAGGTAAGTCTATCGCACACCCCGTCTTCTCAATATTAGAAGAAAGTGGTTGTTCTCCAAGAGGGTGGCATTTATTTGCTGACAACCCACTTTTCCCACCTTTGAACTGGAAGTTATCTCTCCCTGTTTAAGTTTTCCCCTCTTTGTTTATTATCATGCAACTCTATTACCATTAAGATTTTTATTAACTCTCAATTATAAGGAGACACGCATTGTTATGACACAGGGTGTGTTTTACCCAGTAAGCTCAGTGGTCAAAAAGTCAAAGTGCGTAAGGTATTTCGAAAACAAATTGATCTGATCAACTTCGGCCAGTAATAACCTTGGCCCATTCAGAAATTACCATTTTTTGGCTAGTGAATTATTTCTCAACAATAGCAAGCTGACAGTAGGTTGACAATTGGAGGTTTGATACTTAAAATCAAGTTTTGGACAAGGGATTTTAGTGTTTTGAAGTGGTTCCTAAGTAGCAACCCATTTACAAATCGTGCATTGAGACATGACTTGATCTCATTTGAAATGAGCAAATTTATATCGCTTTAGATTAGTCAAACACACTTGATCATATGTGCATCGCAAATTTTGAGATGTACTTGCAATTACATTCAAAACTGGACCTGTTATCGGTGTCAATCAATCAGAATTTAGCAAAAAGTATACTTTTCACTTAAGTTTACATCAGATTACTATTCAAAATGCAAACGAGTAATTTTGTTGGCAGTAGTTTTCAAAATATCGCAAGTTGATATGTGAAACATATGGAGCAACATAGAGTTGTTCTAATCGAAAAAGAAACCATGAAACTGGGTCTTCGTTTTATACTTGTCTTCTGATTGACCGAAGGTGCAGAATGTAGAAGGCCACGTTCATGAATTTTTTATCTCTCCTGCATTTTCTGTCCTCTTCAATTCTTCTACCGTTTCAACCGAATTCCACTTGTTGAATATGAATTTCGAGTGTGAAAATGTACTCGGGAATCATGCATAATCAAAACATGTTTACCAAGTCAATTGGATCAAGCAATTGGATCAGACTTCGGGCTCATCGGTGTTCCCCTCTTAGGTTCTCACTTGTGCTTCGAAAGTTGTTGCCAGTCTTCTCCAAACGAGAGCCAATCTGCTTAACCACGAGTTGGAGGTTCAGCAGGATCAGTTGAGCACAGTTTGCGAGAAATCATTGCTCAACTGCAATTCGAAAATAATCTCCATTACCATCAAGTACGTGATCACGACAGCAAAAGAATCAAAAGCTTAATGATGACTGTCTGTGAATTCAATCGGTGTTTATTCAAAGCCAATTAATTATTGCGCTGCTCTTCTTATCCACCGGCAATGAATTCGGCAGGAAAGTTCCCTACGCTAATCAGCGAGCTTCCGGTGGACATCATTTACTACCTGATTGGCATCTTTTCACATTTACCAATCACAAACGCTGAGAACAATCATTTTGTTTTATCATTCCCGATTGTCAATTTACTACGATAAATAACTTTTTGAATTTGTATCCTTCTAATAAATGAAATAATGCAAATATTCCATTAAATATGGTGGAGTATGTGTTATATTCATTTTCTCAGATTTCGTGAATCTGCGAATAGTAAATGGGTAGGAGTTGTTGAGAAAATTTCCGAATGGAAGATTTTGCATTAAAATGAAAGAGAATGAAGCAATGCTTGACAATTAGAAATGTGCTAATTAATCAATAATAATTAGATAAAGTGAGAACATATTTACATTTGTTTTCAAGTTTCTATTTGACCCAAGATCAAGTTGCCATGACGACATCACCAACAGCTTTTAATCGACAATGATGCATTCATTAATATTCAATAATGCCCCCCAAAATGGAACTTTTATCCTGTATTTTCAAATGGAATGTACTCTCACCATAGTCAATAGTATTAAAGTTTATTTTGGAAGAGTAAATGAGTCATTTTGTTGGTAATATGCATCAAAATATATCTTGTTTATATGAGCATCATTTACATCAGCAAAATGTTGAAACTTTTATTTCGCATTTTTCGACTGAACGTACTTTCGCCTATCATTAAACGAAGAAGGAAAAAAATCAATCCCTTTCATTGAATCAATTGTTTATCAATTTTGGCAGTTATTGTCCTATGAAAATGCACAGCTAAAATGTGAAGTATCGCTCTGTTTCCTATCGTGCCTTATTGAGAATGGGAGTTATTATAAAATACTTTGGTTTCCAATTGAATCACAACCCCTACAAATGAAGTATCAAATCCAAGTTGGCTCATAAAGTGACCCTTACTACTGGTCAATCCTTTGTTGAGCATTCAACATCTGACCTGCCGATTGTGGTAATAATGCAGCTCGTGAGTGAAGATTTTTGCAATGGTGTGCACTCACTCCACAAATTGGAGATGTTAAATTTCAAGCGAAATGTTGGAGATAATGAAAGTGAGATGACTGGCACGTATTTATGAATATCTAGCAGTAATTATATGCAAGTGCTTTTCACAGCGGTTTCGATTAAAGTACATTCAATATTGAATAAGACATGAGGACTAACAAGTGTATGTACACTTTAGAAGTACAGTTGAGAGATAAAAATGCTTGACCTTCGAAGTATTGAGGCGACATCAGTGATGTTGCTGTGGCCTCAGATTTTACCTCCATTTCCCCTTACTTAAATCGCATTTCCAATTCGTTCACTCAATAATATTCCTAATGGGGTGCGTAATAGACTTACCTCCACGTGGAGCACCCTGGGCAACGTATATTCATACGACAAAAATGTCTATTAACTGGCAGTTGACTTCTTACTTCAAACTATCATCACCTCACTCTATGCCATATTCGACAATTTCACAGTACTCACCTCACCTTTTTTCTACCTTTGTGTTTGTCTCTTACATCTTTGAAACACTCTTCTGTTCCCCCCCTCCTCTCAACTTCTTTCAATTTGACATTCCTTCCCCTCTGTGAAGCCTGAAGACAACTAAAGGGCTAATGATAACCATTAAGACGCCTGCCATTCGATATAAATAAATAATATTCCTAATTAAAATAAGCATTCTCTATAATGAGACAATGGAAATAACTGTAAAAAAATGAAACTGACATTTTACATTTTGGAGGATGTTGAGACGATTTTTGCATTGAATGAACTCGGGCGAATTCCCCTCTGTTTCTAATGTGTCCGTATTACCTGCTCATGGCCATAATAAGACGATGGTCTTAACATGTCTAAGTGATTCAACTAATCACTTAATTAAGCCTAATAATCTCAAGCTCAGATGGAGGAAATGTTGGAAAACCACCACACTCATGGTTGTCATCGAATCATCTTTATACGTGACTTTAAGCCTCTGAAGGAACCTCTCAAATCTCCTCTACACCAAACCTCCTCATTATCAGAATTAACCACCTCATTTGAATGCTACTCACGCATTTTGTGCATTTCTACACTGACTCTTCACTTTCAGCCAACCATGTCAATGAACTTGGCACAAATCTAAAGCTCAATCAGACTTTAATGTTTTGCTCATGTTATGAATGACTGTTTCATTTCAATGGTCTTTTACTTTGACCAGAAGACAATCGCACTCAGAGCTCATAATGCTAGTTGGTGAGCATTTGATTTAGCGTTTGATTATTCTCATAATCGCCTGCAATGAACTCATGTCAACAAATAGATTTTTGAATTGTCCATTAGATCTCGTACAGAACAAAATGTAGTGAATAACTGTAACTACCAATGAGAATTGACCCAAAGGGGATAATCATTGTCATTTGCGTGAGAACCAATCAAAATAATAGTAAATGCTTGTTTGCTATTTGTTGCTCATTTTCAGCCAATGAAATCACGTGGACGCTTTTTCCACAAGCATAAAATTAGAAATGATGCATTCCCTGCTGCGAAGCTTGTCTCACCATGTTCTTCTACGATTTTTATCCACTACTCCCTTCATTGATGATGAATTCAGAGAGCACTGACGAACCCCTTGATCTAACTGCATCAGGACACTCGAACCAAGTAAATGGGACTCTTAAAGAAGAGCATAACTCAGGTTTATCAGCATCATTTGTCCCATGTCAACATCAGGTTGGGGCCGAACTGCTCAGCTTTCAGCTTCAGATAAAGCAGCAAGAGGTGGGCTTATTGCGAGAAGGAATGTTTATGCTTCAATTCGAAAATACATTGCTTCACCAACAAGTGCAACAATTACAGCAGCAGAATGAGAGACTTACGGATCACTGCCAAAGAATTCTGTCTTTCCTCATTCCAAGCCCAATCGTGACTCCAACTGAAACATTGCCAACGCAAATCAACACGGCTCCCGTGGAATCCCTTCACGTTACCAGCAATAGTTATTACCCTCCTGGATTCACAACCATCGAAAACAACCACGAGAGTCAATCGTTTTTAATTGACAATTTGCTCCAATAATTTTACACGGTGTATTTGTATTTTTCTTATAAAATTGTAATTGTGTAAATATTCGATTTCTCTTTCATTAACTATTAAAATTGATGGAATGTGGGCAGTATTTAATTGCATGAAAATAGCAGATTTAGTGATATTTGTCACTATCCTCTCGTTGACCTCGGGCTTCACAGAGAGGAGAAGAACATCAGGATCACAAAATGTCGAGGTGGTGAGGGATGGGGTGGGGGTTGGGGGTTGGGGTGTAGGATATGGGATGGGAACAGAAGAGTGATCATGAGTTGTTGAAGAGACAGCCAGACACATAGGTAGTGGAAAACATAAGGAAGGTAAGGTAAGGTAAGGTAAGGTAAGGTAAGGTGAGTACTCTTTGGAGTGGATATATATGGCACAGAGCGGTGTCGTGGTATTTAGTAATCGGAAGTCAACTCTCAGTTCATAGACTCTTTGGTCGTATGAGTATACTTTGACGAGGTGCGCCATGCGGATGCAAGTCGATCGCACACCCCATGTGATTAATATTCATTTTCTCAGATTTCGTGAATATGTGAACAGTCAGTGGAGTTGACTGAACATCTAGGACGTTAGAGTTACTGAGAGATGCTTGTGTATTCCCGATTGAAAGCGTTTACATTGAGACGAGAGAGAACAAAGTGTCCATCGACAGTTGGGAAAGCGCAAACTAATTGGTAATAATTAGGAAAAGAAAGCACATAATTACTTAGGATTTCGAATTTTATTTGTCTTAATGTGAAGATGTCACAATGACAACACCAATGGCTTTTATTCAACAATTTGTGCAGTGAATAACATCTGCATTTTTCGTTCTCTTGATTTCATTGGAGTCATTATCAACTTCATACTTATGCTCTGGAAACTTCTCAATTACAACTATTTCGAATTTTTAATGATATGAAAGAAAGATAATTGGCCGTTTCTGGATGAGATTACTCCCTAAGCATAATTATGGAATCTGGTGTTACTTGGGCTTAAACATACAATTATTCATGACCTTTGCTATTCGACTACCTTTAATTATAGGCTAGAGTATATTGGTATTCGTATTGACTAATACACTAGGTTGCACATATTTCAACAAATTGAGAGAATGTAAGCTCCGAAAAGTAAACTCTAACTAAAATCCAACTGATAAAATGAACAACTGAAATATTCCACCATTTAATTTCAAGTAAAAGCAATTTTGAGAGTTTGGTGAGACCCGGTTTCGAATGCAGGTTCCAAAACTGTGGACAACTTGGAATATACTTTGATCGCTTTCATTTGAAACTGATTTAAAATTCTATTATTATTAATTCAGTCCACAAATTAACTTATTGGCCAATGTCCATTGGCTTCACCCAAGGTACAAATGAAGAATATTTACTAAATCCACAAAATAGTAAATTATTTTCGTTCCTACAATGTTCTATTGGAGAAAGAACTCAATTTCCACGAATGCCCTAAATTTGATGCTAAAATGTGAAGTATTGTGCGTTTATTGAGAATGCGAGTTATTATTATATAATACTTTATTGCCCACTTGCATTCCAACCCCAACAAATGAAGTATCAAATCCAAGTTGGCTCATAAAGTGACCCTTACTACTGGTCAATCCTTTGTTGAGCATTCAACATAGACGTGTTGAAATAAACTGGAAATTTGTCATGTAAATTGAGACACCACCGAGTTATAATGCAAGTCGTGAGTGGAGATATTTGTAATGGTGTGCACTTACTCCACAAATTGCTGATGTTAAATTTCAAGTGAAATGTTGGAGATAATGAAAGTGAGATGACTGGCTCGTATTTATGAATATCTAGCAGTAATTATGTACAAGTGCTTTTAACAGCGATTTCGGTTAAAGTACATTCAATATTGGATAATACATGAGGACTTACAAGTGCATGTACATTTGTAGAAGTACAGTTGAGAGAAAAAATGCTTGACCTTACAAATATTGAGGCGACATCAGTGATGTTGCTGTGGCCTCAGATTTTACCTCCATTTCCAATTCGATCACTGACTTATGTTCCTAATTAATTATTTTCATTGAATGATTAAATGATCGTATTCAATCTTATTGGGTCCTTTTCTTCTCTATTCAACTTTAGTTTATTTACGTTAGAACATTGTAATCTTGCTTGTGTTAACAGGTGGTCAGTTGAAAATATACAATCAAATATACAAATTTACTGACACATGAAGATCTCCCTTGAATTAACAACTTGACCTTTATGTTTTAAGATGAGTTCGTCTAGTTCATCCCTCACATACTGAACCTTCGACTCAGACGAAGATGGTCAACAAACCATTCCCGTCAATGTTGTTCAACCTCTCTGGGAAAGACTTTTTCCATCAACTTCGTGGAACTATCCATATTAGATGCATTTATTATCTTAATTCAAAACATGAACCTCACTTGTTAACTGCTGCATTAAACTTTGCCTAACTATTTAGACTGTTGATAAAATATCGTAAAGCCTACCTTTTGATATAAATAACTGAGTAAAAAACCAATATTTCCCATCATTTCAAAATCCCACACTTTAATCTGTACATAAGATTAATGGGGCTTTGGTTGTGATGAAATAAATATCTTTATCAAGCTTAATTCCATCAAATCACAAGGGAAACTTATCATACTTAATTGGAATTCTTTATTTTATTAGTTGTTTTCATCTTTTCATGTTTCAATTCATGTCATTTAGTAGCGTAGGCTTTACCCGATTTTGCCAAGTGCTTTATGGCACTTCGAGCTGATCTACAAGAAGGATTCGACAACTACTTGCGTCCCTCTTCTTACCTTTTTCATCGCTATCAACCCATTTTACCAACAACTTTAATCTTCAACGGAGCCAGCTTCCAAATGTATTTGACTATCTTTTCACCGTCATTGGCATTTTCGGAATCTCACAAAATGTACAGGAACATATTTTACTCCTTTGTAAACTCTGTCTTTGCTCTGAGAACGTAAATAAGTGCACTTTAAATGTAACCCTTACCTCGAACTATTGGATAGTTCTTTTCGAATTTCTCTCATGCCTACGCTTCCCAATTTAAGTTCAAACCATTGAGAAGTACTCTAACAGCTTTTATCTATTTTGAAAGTGTTAATAAATTAAAGTTTGATTGTATTTCACTTGGATGATGATATTATTCAAGATATCAAAAATGGAAATGTCAAGACGAATTCCTAAAACTTTTACACATTTTGTTTACGGTGAAAGAATTTTACAGTAGACAATGTGTCTTTTTTTAAGCAATTCTTTAATATAATTAGGAAGTAGCACTCTCCCACGCCCCAATTGCTGTCACCAGTTTCATGATCAGGTGTCACATTAGTTTAGTCCATAAGAGTCAAGACCGATTTCACGAACGAACGAGTTTGAGGCTCAGTAAGTGCGTATTAAGTGACATAAAGTATTTCCAAAGAAATGTGTTCGTATAAAATGTCATGAAATGATAAACAAAGGCACAAATTGCATTAAGGGGATTTTCTAGTCTAGAGACATGAATTTTAAGTAATTTTTGAAGTGCTGGAGATAAATGCAAACAATATTTTTGTTATCAATTTTTAATACATTATTTATACACTTTAGAAGCATACGAAAATATAAAGAAGTAAAAAATTCGAAATTCCGTTAGTTATCAGCTGATGGATTGGGGCATCTCAAAAATTTGGAGCGTGACCATACCCACGATTTTAACTCTCCTATTAACCTGAAATCAGAAAATAAAAAAGTTTAGCAATCTACAATTATGTCGTAATGTCTTGAACGACGAAAAATTATCAAAAACATTTTTTACAAAATGGCTACTCCCTAAAGAAAAAAAACTTTAAACAACATTTTTGAACATTCTTCGATTTTTTAAAAATAGCTAAAAATAAAATTTTGGGATGGCCGTAGTTCCGGACATAGACGAGTCCCTAAAGAAGACTCTTAAAATTTCAAGTAAATCGGTTTGGCAGAACCTGAGAAATCGTGGGTGTCAGATTCAAAAAAACAGTTCTGAGAATAATCCGTATAAAGTTTCAAGTAAAATGTTTTCAGTCTAAGTCATAAAATTATATTTTTAACTTACATTTATTCAATTTGCCATCCCTGCTGCATACACCGAATCTTCCTTGAATTCGAAAAACAATTTTCGGCGTATCTGTTTCGATTCGAGCAGTTCTAGCCTCCTTTGATGCGCTGGATGCTCGTATCTCGGAGCGGTCAATCCGGCCGTTGTCTCGGCTGATACCAAATGCATGCGCTTCTAGACAAATTTTCACTCCCATAATCGTCATAATCTTCAATATCGGTATAACGCCTTCCTTAAGAATACACACAGCAATAAATGTTGCAATTTCAATGATCTGAGACCGGAACAGACCCGGAATGGATATGCTTTGGAGCGAAAGTCCATATCAGCGAGTTTAGAGACTCATTAATATTTTGAGTCTCTCAACCCAAACATCGAGTCAATAACTCTTCTGATGGTAAACTCACGTAAATTGGATTTATAATTTCCAAAATTTTATCACATAGTGGAGCAATGTCGTGGTCAAACTCGTCAAACTGCATTGTAATGCAAATTTTGAACCCGAGTCCGCGTTGAGCTCTCCTTGAAAATCTAATCTCGTTGTTGCATGTAGTACACGAAACAAAGGAAGGAATCGCTAAAATGACCGTGAAAAACCCCAAAACACAGTAACCGTAATTATTATTTATGATCACCTCTTCATCATTTCATTTCCTCAATTTTGCTGCTCATGCACTCGTAAAACTGGTGTTTCCTGTTCCGTGAATCTATTGCCGTGAAATATATGTAGCGATAGATAGATAGATAGATTGGTAGGTAGATAAAACGGAGAAAAGGGCTTACTAATAAATATGGATTTAGGTAGTCGGAGAACTCTTTATGTCTTTTGTTCGATTCGTTGCAGCGCAATCGGTTTGGATCCCTGTTCAGCAAAATACTCATTTCTCCAAAAATAATTCGAATTTTGGAAAATCCTCTCGTTGAAATATTTTTGAATAGTTAAAATATGATTATATGAAGAAATTAATTTTTTTAAATTTCTAGACCAGAATACTCCCTTAACTGGAATTCTTTATTTTATTAGTTGTCGATAAGGGCCACAAGAGTCAATATGGGTGAAATGCTATTTAGGAATTTGATTAGATGATGGCAAAACTCATGTTCAGGCCAATCAATCAGGTGCCTTACTCGAAAG
>UZAE01014468.1:0-14172 GCA_900617975.1 Rodentolepis nana | reverse complement strand
GATAACAATCAAAACACCTGCCATTTGATATAATAATAATTTTGTTGCAAGATTATCTTGTGTCTGGTATTCCTTCATGTCGTTCTTAGTGGTTATTATTCTGATGGATAATCTACCGGTGCAGTAACTGGGTTTCCTATCTATTTATTTGAATCCTCTTTGAAATTATTAAGAGAACAAGAGGATTAAAGACCTTTGAAAGGTCATTGGGATTGAGAATGGTCATATTTGCCGAAATTTCGATTCAAATAAGAGTTTGTTTTAATTTATAACGCCTATTCCTTTGCACTAGTGTTAAAGTGGTGCAAATCATCTTTCGTCTTTTTTTCTGGTTTCTCTGTACGTGGTGTTTGCGGGTGGTTTTGCTTGTTATTCATTTAGCCTCAACGCAACTTAAGTCGCATTTCATTTAGCAATTCGTATTCTACTATCTACTCGAAAATTAATTAGTTTTCTAGAATGTGATCTGCCAACTCGTTCCCTCCCCCCCCCTCCCCTCCCCTCCCCCCCCCTCTCCCTTCTCCCCCCTTTCCCCCCATCTCCTCCCGACCACTTAATTTGCACTCCGCCTCCCTCCCCCTCCCGCCTTCGTTTCCTCCAACTAAATAATGAATGAGTTCTCTAAATCATTTCGATCGGTGTCGTAAACTCACACCCGCACAATCCACAACGTGTAGCAAGCATTGTACCCCACTTGTCTAAACTATCTGTTTTTTTATTTCTTATCTGGGCAGTATGAAGGTGATGGACTAATTGCCTATTTCATTTATAACGTTTACTCTGCGTTGATTATCCACTCTATTTAAACAAGCTATCTTATTCGATATGCAATTATTGAAGGGGGAGCATGCAACCTTCAAGACAATGTCTCCCTTGGAGACCAGAATGGCGAATCGAGGCTTCAGGTTAATATGTATTGCTTTTGATTTTAACATCTACTGTTAATGGAAACTTCCAAAGTCAGTTCATCTCGGCAAACATTACAACTCAATCTTATGCATTTATTGAATAAAGGAAACCTTTCACTTCGTTAAAAGCTAACTTTTTGTTTTACTTATTCAGGGTGAATTCTTCTGGATCGATAACGATGGATTTGAAGCCTGTCCAATAGAGGTTAGTGTTCTCAAGAATGCCGTGAACAGCTTCCCATTAGCCGATAGCGGAGCCATTCACTCGAAGTCTCCTTCAACGGCTTGAAACATATTTGATTGTAGATAGTTTATTGCCCATTGTGTGTGTACCTAGAGTATTTTATGTGATTAATAAAAGTTTCCTCTAGTGTATTACCATCTCCTATCCTTAATGTGAAAAAGCACTCATTGCCCTAGTACTTTAAGACGCCTCGTTTTCGACCCCGAATGCGTGCATTCATTGCTCTATTGGAATTTAATTTTTGCCCTTAATTAATTAATTAATTTTTTGCTTACCAGTAGTGAGAAGACTAGAGTAATAGCCACCAGCTAGCGGCTTTCCCTACTTTGTCGGTTCGTCTTTTTTGGGTATATTTATTTATTTATTTATATCAAATGGCAGGCATTTTGATAGTTATCATAAGCCCTTTAGTTGACTTCAGGCTTCACAGAGAAGAAGGAACATCAAAGTGAAAAAAAAGTCGAGAGGGGGAGGGGGAGGGGAACAGAAGAGTATTTCAAAGATGTAAAAGAGAGAGACGCAAAGGTAGAGTGAAAAAGATGAGGTGAGTACTGTGGAAGTAGTCGAATATGACATACAGTTTGAAGGGAGAAGTCAACTGCCGGTTTATAGACTTTTTTGCCGTATGAGTATACGTTGACCAGGGTGCATCACGTGGAGGTAAGTCTATCACACACCCCTTTTTGGGTATATATATATATATATATATTTGGAGATTTCTCTCGCGAAAAAAAAATTTTTACCTCGCTTGATTAATCACCTGAAAAAAAGGGGAGGGTATTACTCATTGAGCTATCGCTGCAAGCAATTTCACTTCAAATGTCTTGCATATTTGTGATTGAAGGCAATGGGGAAATTTATCTGATCCCAAAATCGAAATCTTGCACCAACATGGCGTTAGAAAGTGGGGTTGGGATTTTTTTAGTGCTGTGGGATGCGTTTGAGTAATAGATAATGAATTTTAATTAAGCCATGTTGCTGCGTAAGAAGGTTAGTTTACTCAGCTACGATAACTCAAAATATGATTGGAATTTTTCCTAGTTTTAATCATAACTTCACATCGTAACAATAATTAGCAAGTCATGGTGTTGAAAAGTAATTAATGTCGAAGATTTCCTTATTGAAGCTTATTCCGTGAATTCGTCAGATTAAAACTACACATTATCAAGATTCTTGCAAACCAAATTTGGTAATCAATTCTTGCCCTTCTTATAGGGCGATCTATAAATCAAGAGGGTTCGCTCTCTGCAAAAACAGCTTTTAATAACCACCTGCTGCGTTTTTGACACACGTGGTGCACCCTGGGAAACGTATACTCATACCCCAAAATAGTCTATTAACCGGCAGTTGACTTCTCACTACAAACTACCGTGACCCCACTCTATGTCATATTCCACCATTCCCACAATACTCATCTTACCTCTTTCTCTACCTGTGTGTCTCTTTTGTCGCTTTTACAACTGTGAATCACTCTTCTGTTCTCCATTTCAACTGTTTGTAACTATACCTGAAGCCCGAAGTCAACTAAAGGCCTAATATAACTATCAAAACACCTACCATTTGAAATGAATAAATATTTTTGGAAATAAATCTACTTAACTCTGCCATTAACAAGCCTTGCTCAAAGGGGACACCCGTTTTCTTTCCTCAGCCCTCTCCCAAACAAAGGTAGCCTACCTCTATTCGATTAATCATGCCAATGTTTCATTTAAATTTAATTTATTTTCGAGACAAGCGGATCCGGGTATTCTTTAATTAATATTTTAAAACCTCCTAAATCGATTGTTTTTGCATTGCGTTAAAAGCACTCTTTCTTTCCACATTCAACAAAATATCGATTTCCTTTAAAATTCGCTTTTCTCTACTTTCTCCCCCGCATCCATCCTCTACTTTTCATCTTTTCGGTTGAGTAATTAGAAGAGTCGTTCAGCACTGCCTCTGATCCGCAAGATCAAAAATCAAATATCCAGTTTGCTTAAATTTTGTAATGTTACTGCCTTCCTACTCGGCTGTGAAATTCCGGTTTTCCATTTCGATGTACCTTTTTTCTCGCTTCGTGTGAGGTCCTTTGTAGAAAGTCCGTTTTGCTTACTTCTAATTGCCTTATTTAATTTATTACATTATTCAACCTTGTTTCTCCCTTTATTAATCCAATTTTAGATTCCAACATTTGATTAAATTAAGACTAGTGTTTTGATTAACTGAATATTTTCTAAATCAGCAGAAATTGAATGAGGCCGATTATTAGAAGCTTCACTTAACGCATATTTACAACGTTTGGCTAAATGAGAATATATATATGCAGTTCAAATGGCAATCGTTTTGATAATTATCTATAGCCCTGTAGCTGACTTCAGGCTTCACAGAGAGGAGGAGGAACATCAGAGTGACAAAAAGTCGAGATGGAGAGGATGAAGAGGAGTGATTCACAGATGTTAAAGAGACAGACGCAAGAGTAGAAAAAAGGTGTGGTGAGTACTGTGAAAGTGGTCGAGTATGACATACAGTGGGGGTGATGGCATTTTGAAGTGAGAAGTCAACTGCCAGTTAATAGACTCTTTTGTATAAGTTGCCCAGGGTGCACCACGTGGAGGTAAGTCTATCTCACCCTCTGGACGCCATTAATACCATTTCGATCAGAAATAAAGGCCGCAAAAAAAGCGGAGTAAACTTAATTAATTAAATGAATGTGAACGCACTCATAAACGCGAAAAAAATTCAAATTAGATAAAACGTGCCCCTTTCTGATGTTTCACCCACGGTACTATTTCCATCGCATAAGTTATTTGCCTCAACTAAAAATTGCCCGGCAGAGAGTATGGATGCAAAATTTTGCCATTAATCTTTGTATAACTTCAAAAGGTTCGTTCCCACTGTGTTGCTCCCCTAATGTCCTCTGACTCGGTTTTCACATAAGCAAACTTGATTTAAAATGTATAGAATGGTTTAATTGGAATAAACTATGCGCTTTGAGAGTAATCTTGCAAGGAAAGAAGACCTTATTCGCGTTGAAGGAATTTTTGAAGAGTTTGCTTTCATCCTTACTATGACATTGCTTATAGGCGGTCATGTCTTATTTATGAATTGCTCCTCTTAAACGGGCATTTTTAAAAGCTCCTTGTCTAGCAAGCGTATTCTAGCTTCGGTTGGCCTATTTTAAGAAGTCATACGCAATCACCTCCACCACCACAATTCTAAATAATTACCACCATACCTAATTAGACATTAATTTCATTTGTCCATTTGCTGTCATATTGGCGATCATATGGCCTTTGAGCTCTCTCATTACCTGTTGTTGATTTCAATCGCCGACATTTTGCTTGTGCAGCTGACACGCAACAACACAACGCACCCCCCGCCATCATAAGGAAATTCACTCTAACCCCACCTACCAATTTATCTTCCAACTTCCTCCATTTCCATTTGTCTGATCTAGCTTTAGGTCTAGATCAAATAAGTCTATTATCTCATGCCAGCTCTTGAAAGGTCGATATTTCTATCCAAATATATTCGTGCTCACACTTTCAGAATTACTATTACTTATATATATATATATATATATATATATATATTATACGTCTGCTCATATTGCCTAGAAAGTGGTTTGACAAATTAGGATGTATCTAGCTGTAAGATATTATTATTATTTCAAATGGAAGGCTTTGTGATATTTATCATTAGCCCTTAAAATTTGACTTCACCTTCCCCCAAGGGTGGGGGGTATATTTATAGCAGTTAATTAATAGCAATTCATTAGCTGTCTTCTTGCTTCCAATTATCTCTGGCTTTCCGTCCTTGTCTTTAAGGCTGGACACCGAATCAGGTGGGTCTTCTCCATTTCCTCCTCTAGGTTACATAGAGGGCATGTGGGTTGAGTGTATACTCCCAATCTGTGAAGATGTTTTGCCAAGCAATCGTGTCCGGTACGCAGTCTAAACTCAGCAAGGCCTTCGATTCTTGGCCAGTCGGGTATGTCTGAAAGTGCCACTGTCCACTCTTTCTCCTTTGTTCGAGCTTTAAGTTCGTTGCACCTTGAGGTCTGGAATTCTCTCCTGATTAAGGCCTTCATTGTGTGGAAAGACATCGGCCGGTCTATGCATTGCAAAATCGTAGTCCCTTTCTTAGCAAGTGTGTCAGCAAGCTCATTGCCTTTAATGCCACAGTGACCAGGAATCCATTGTAGGACCATTGTAGCTGTAAGATATAAAAGTTTGAAAATCAAATTTTGTAGAAAATGCGATAATTATTATTCTGTAATAGGCTTCTTTTTGTAGATTTTTTTGACAAGCAAAGGCAATGCCAGGCTAACAGAACACTTTGAAATGGCTTATTTAAACACTATAGTGAATTATTATTGATGAATATTATTTTTATTAAATTTCCTTACGTTATGCCATCTTATGCAGCTTTCTTTAAATCTTGAATTCTAATTAAATACATTCTTATTTTTTAAATTATAATTTTATGCAATAAACCATTAATGGATTTTTTCTAAAATATGGTTGAATGCTGATGGTGCGCGACCAATTGTATCTTGCACCACGAAACGCCTTCTTTAATGTTGCCAGACTGTCAAATGTTTGAAAATATTTGAATTAAAAAAAAAGTTAAAAGCTGAAACTTCACGCTTTGTAGCAGTTAATTGGAGGATTTTAGGAATTGTGTTGAAAAAAAATTATCACAAAAATTTTAATTTGAATAATTTAAATTAAATCATTCTGTCTCAGTTAACTTGAATCGTTCTGTATAAACTGCTGTTTTTTTTCAAATTTCAAAGGTAACGGAAGATTTAGTGGCCTTCAACCCGATTCGTCTTTAATTTGACTTTTCACACACACGCACTAAAGGCATCTATAGAAAAGTTTTGCTTTGATATCCAACGGAATCTGAGTCCACATTAGATCATACAGCCTTTCTTCATTAATGCCATTTACGAAATCTTTAAGTTTATTATTTCTGCTTTGTTATAACGGGAGGGAGTTTGGTTGTCGGATTTTCTCTTCAGTTTTATGAAGTATTAGTGCGAAAGTACTGATATTTACTGCCTATTTAATGGCCTAATAGTTTTATTTATTTCAAATGACAGGCATTTGATAGTTATCATTAGGCCTTTAGTTGATTTCATGCTTCACAGAGGGGAGAAACATCAAAGTGAGAAGAATTGGGGGGGGGGGGGGGGTGGGACAGAAGAGTGATTCACAAATATAACAGAAACAGGCAGACACAAAGGCCCAGAAAGGGTAAGATGGGTGCTGTGAAAGTGCTCCAATATGCATTACAGTGGGGTGATGGCAGTTAGAAGTCAGAAGTCAACTGCCAGTTAATAAACTTTATTGTGAAGTCAGAAGTCAACTGCCAGTTAATAAACTTTATTGTCGTATGAGTATACGTTGCCCAGAGTGCACCACGTGGAGGTAAATTTATCGCACACCCCATGTCCTAATAGTAGAAAATGGCATGAATTCGGCAATAATGGCTGGGTATACCTCTTTTCCCTCATAAAGAGAAGAGTTGTTTATCCTATGCGGTAAACTAAGTTATTAAGGGTATTGTTTTAGCAATCAACAACTTAAATACACAATGACCCGCCAGGACTCGTCCTAATCTTATTCTTTGTTTAGTCACTAAGTGCTGTAATGCGTTCACCTGTTTTAATTAAGTAATTGCAATTTTTACTTTCATTCATTATGAGTTAATGGCTTGGAATTTTTTTGCAGCAAGCATAAAACTATCACAATGTCACTTATAAAACGGACGGAGGAGTTAATTTGTTCGATTGTGTTTATAAATGGTCTATTTTTAATATCACTTAAGACACAATAATCTCCAAACCCAGACTCACTTAGTAATTAAATTTGCGGGTGTTTAGAGCACCATTTTTAGAGCTCATAATTAGCTGTCAGGGGGATAAGATCTCACTCGCACGTGCCTCCTTTAGTGAATTGACCGTTTTTTGGCAAATAAGGAAATTAAAAAGGGAATTTGATATAGCTAAGCTATGACCGTTACTTGTAAATATACGAGGGTGAACAAAAATTTTAAAGTTCACACGCGTCTTTGGAGGAGCTCTCTTACTCAAATACAGCTGTCCGATCACTCGAGGTAAGGCCAGGATCAAGACGGGCTGGATCTCAAAATAGTTAGCAACTTTTGAGATCAGAGCTCTAGCATAAAATTGTTAACTAAACTAAATGTGAAGATTGTTTTTAGATCATTAAAGGTTTACATTTTTTACGGGGGACCTCTGCGCCATGGGGAGTAGTCACTTATGATTGAATTAAAGGCTTTATCGTGTTTGAAGCGCTCAAATCGATGACAACGCGCAAGGATGGAGACCTCTCTTTCGTTGAACCCAGTTGTCAATGAAGTGAAAATCGCACACAGATCAGCGATTTTAATTCCTACTGAAAGTCTTGGCTAAAGATGAGTTAGAAATTATCAAATAATATGCTGCAGTCAAAATTATTTGAATTTAATTTGGGAGCCCAATAGAATTCGTTAATAGATAAACAAATACATGAATAATTGTTCCTAGAGGTAGTGAATTAATTATAAATACATATATATATATATAATATTGGGGAAAAATAATAAATTTAATTTTATAATATTCTTTTCAGAACTTTTCAAGTTCTGAACTCCATATTTCATTTATATTTATCTCACCAGCATAGCTCGACTATTCTTGTTGAGATAATTAATACTTCATTCAGGCCAATTTGAAATTCTGTCTTCAACGTAAAACGTTTATCAACTAGTTAAAAAATTTCGCCTGTCTAGAATATTTCAGATTGCAAACTGACTTTGTTGTCAAGGCAAATGCTCAGCTGCCAATTTTAGACATGATATATATATTTATTCCAAATTTCTTTCTGTGGCGGAACGGAAAGGAGTCAAAACTCTTTATCTTATTAATATAAATTCTGCAATTCATTTAGAAATGAAATGATATTTAAAGCTGCAAATAAAAGATTCTAATCGATTAAAGTGGCAGCTATTTAGATGTAGAAGTAAGTAAAAATATAAGTCTCGACTTTTGCAGACGTCTTTGATATTTGGACCCGAAGTCTCAAAGTTCGCAATTTCTTGTAAATAATACAATTAATTAAAATTTCCGTCCAAGCCTATGTTGAAAACGCTCATCAAAGACTATTCACGCCTCCGAAATTCTAATAAAATGGGATTTGGGAAAAGTCGTAGCATTTTTGGGGTATAGAAAGTGATGTTTTACAGACATTGAAGTGATCAATGTACCAAATTCGAAACAATTACCTTAGTACCTTAAAGGTTTTATTTCCTTCTGTTTACGTCTTATGGTGACACATAATACTTCAAGTTCAAGTAGGCATTGCAATTAACGGTTGTCACGGTTGCGTATAAACGAGCAAAATTTTTCCAGAGCGTCAGAGCACATTTTTCTGGGTGGGATGCCACGGACACTAGAATCTCAAAGTTTAAATGCATTGTCACATGTCATGCAAAATGACATTAGAAATAACTTGAACTGCCTCATGTCCACCACGATCCGGTCTTTTAAAGTAGGTCATTTCCGATAGCATATGATCTTCTGCAATCAGATGAATTTGGATAAAGTTTTGTGGCGGTTGGAACGATTCAAAATAATAAAAATGCATAATCAATATCTTTGTTCAAACTTTCATTCATTTGCATTGAGAATTCCTGTTCTTCTAGTTAAATCGAACATTCCCTTTAAATTTTTGCAAAATGTGGTTATATATTTATAAATATCGTGGTATATTATTAAGGTTTCAAGTACTCCGATATCAAAAGAAGATAACGAAACCTGCTTGGTGAATATGCAACTATCAAGACGATCAATAGACCTTCACATAAAGCAGAAAATCGATCCGATTTGGTCAGGTCAACGCCCTTTTAATGATACTCTGGCTTCGTAGGGGCGATTGGTTTTTAGTATTGGTCTTCCACACTAAGAAACATCTAACTTGGATAAGAAAGCTGAAAGCACTGTGCTTAAAAGTACTCTTCATAATATTTTTCAGTAATTATTATGTATAAAAATAAACAAAATCGTTCAAAAATTGTACATCATAGTCAGCGAATGGCTTTCATGTTATATTACTGAATTTACGGAATTTTAAGATATGATAATATTTCTTAAAATATTTCACTTGAAATTAGTCTTTTTTTGGATATTTAACGGAAATAAAAATTGAAACGAGCACGAAAGGGTAATAAAATTTCTGTGTTAATTTGCAAATTCTTGCGTGTTTCATAAGAAAACGAATGACCTCATATTGGTTCACTTTCCAATTTACTGAAAAATTTGTCATTGAAACTTGAAATACATTGAAGCGACAATTCCCATCTTTATTGATCAAACAATAAGTGCTGATAAGCGTAAAAAGACCGCTGTCAAGCATATACTTCAATCCTATCGACTGATTGTGAAAGTTGGATTTTGGATTCAACTCGAGTCCCAAAGGTTAATAGACTAATCCCTTTGTAACTTTTAAGTACCCCTTCCCTCCGCCTCCCCAACCCCCACCCTCTTTTCACTTATTGATCCTGTCGCTAATTGATACCAGTCGCATTTTTTACTTGTTTTATTGTGGTCAATAGTTTTCAGGTAATTCAAACATTGTCAATAATTACTTTGTTGCATTCAGAACACTTCAAAATATGTTAGTTACACAGATAGAGAAAGAAATTCATGCACCGTAACTGAAAATGATTTTGAAATGATTTTAATATTTGTCATCGAAATTCATGAGTTTTTACTGCTGAATCAATATTTGTAATGGAATCCTTCCAAGTTCTTTCACTTACTTAATACTATTATTATTATTTCAAATGGCAGGCGTTTTGATAGTTATCATTAGCCCTGGAGCTGACTTCGGGGCTTCACAGAGAGGAGAAGGAACAACAAAGGGACAAAAAAGTCGAGAGAGAGAACAGAAGAGTAATTCACAGATGTAAAAGAGACAGACAGACAGACAGACACAAAGGCATAAAAAGGTAAGATGAGTGCTGTGAAAGGGGTCAAATATGCAAATAGTCGGGTCATAGTAGTTCGAGTCAGAAGTCAACTGCCGATTAATAGACCTCTGCTGTATAAGTAAACGTTGCCCAGAGTGCACCACGTGGAGGTAATTCTATTGCGCACCCCGATTCACAAATATAAAAGATACAGACAGACACAAAGGCAGAGAAAAGGTGAGATGAGTGCTGTGAAGTTGTGGAATGTGACATACAGTGGGGTTTTGGTAGTTTGGAGTGAGAAATCAACTGCCGGTTAATAGACTTTTTTGCCGTTTGAGTATACGTTGCCCAGGATGCACCAAGCGGAGGTATGTCTATCGCACACTTCACTTACCTAACATAATTCTCTGAAAATTAATTTTTTATGGCAGTTGTAGTATTTTGTTATTTCCTATTCTGACACCCACCTATTATATTCTTATTCACAGTAGATTTAAACTATTTTTTTTAATTTTCAACTAGAAGGGGTTAAAAGCCACTTCATTAAATGAACTTGGCTAAAGGGTAAAAAGTATTCTACTTTTTTTAAGATTTCGTTTGCAGAGTATTAATTTAGTGACAGGATCAAATTTCAAAATTTTCATTTCTTGATTCAAAACTGTTTTTATCAAACAAATTCCTGACTTACATGATGTTAGGGGGGAAGGAATGCTAACTCAAGATAAACTACTTTTCGCAATTTTCGAGAGATAGTTCATAAATTCGATCAGTTTTCTTAAAAGATAAAATCCAACCTGTTTATAGAAACACATATTTCTTTAATTTATGTATGATGTGAACCATCATAGAAGAATCTTTTATCGAACTGCACGAAAACCAATCATCAAATATACTTTTCTGCGGTCTGGCAATGAATTTTTATAAGACCCAATTACTTCTCGAATGCACTAACGCATGTGTTTACACGTCCCATCTTGTAAAAATTTTTCCAAAGAGACCTCCTTCATCTCAGTAATTCATGTTTAGCTAATTAATCTTGGATTATCCGGAAATTTTGTGGTGCACTTTTCATTTCAACATTGGCATAAAATTATGTGTGAGGGAGAGAAATTAAATTCATGAACGGAACACATGTTTTGTTGACCTTTAATTATGAGGTCAATTGAAGGTCAAAGCAACTGGAACACCTTGGCTGCTATCATCAAATTTGCAGTTCAGGTGGGTCTCAGCAAGCTGTCAACTGGAAGTTAACTTGCCGAAGTCGGAAGATTATCTTACACACGTCAAACTATTTTTCCGTCTCTGTTTCGCCCAATTTATATCAAATCCCAGGCATTTGATAGTTATCATTAACCCTTTAGTTGACTTCAGGTTTCACAGAGGGGAAGGAACATTATTGTGAAAAAATTCGAAAGGGGGCGGGGAACAGAAGTGTGATTCAAAGATGTATAAGAGACAGACACAAAGGTAGAGAAAAAGGTTAGGTGAGTACTGGGGAAGTGGTGGAATATGGTGAAATCAACACAATTTTCAAAACAGCAAGTAGACCCCAACAACAATCGAAATTCGAGGTGGTGAATAGTGACACCTGAACCAGTAGAGAGGGTAAGAAGAGGAATTAGTACTGGAAGAGAGTGTCTTTAAGATGGTGCGTAGGAGATAAAACTGGCATAAAGCTGATTAATTTCCTGCCGCTATTGATAGTCAATATCCCTTTAGTAGCGATTTAACCACTTTGGAGAAAGGCGGTAAAATTGCACTTAGGTTAATCAATAAATCGAATGCAATAGCAATTTTGCATATAACTAGATGGATTGTTTGAGAAATACTTCTTGGATATATTTAAAGGGAACATTTACAGAAGAAAGCTGGTGTTCAATTGTCAATGGTTAAATTCAACTAAGTCTGAAATCTAAGATCTTTTCTTAATGACAAAAGGTCTTCTAAAAGACATGTCTTATGTTGAGAAGTATTTATTTATTTATATCAAATGGCAGGCGTTTTGATAGTTATCATTAGCCTTGGAGCTGACTTCGGGGCTTCATAGAGAGGAGGAGGAGGAACATTAAAGTGACAAAAAGTCGAGATGGGAGACAGAATAATGATTCACAGAGGTAAAAGAGACAGACAGACACAAAGGCATAAAAAAGGTAAGATGAGTACTGTGTAGGGGTCGAATATGACAAATAGTCGGGCCATAGTAATTTGAAGTTAGAAGTCAACTGCCGGTTTGATAAACTTTTTTGCCGTATGAGTATACGTTGCCCAGGGTGCACCACGTGGAGGTAAGTCTATTGTGCACCCCATGTTGAAAAGTAGAAGAATATAAAAAATGTGGAAGTTCAGTCCTTACCTTTTTTATTAGGTTGGTTATGCAGCCTTTTTAACTGTCTGTAATTATTTGTAGAGGTCTCCGGTTATTCAAATGCCCTAGAACAACTTGATTCATTTGCATACTTCAAATTTGCTAAGTTAAGCTCAAGTCCACAAGTTCTATATTAAAGTTGTGGGAATTGGTATTATTTCCACATATATAACTTGGCGGACTCAAATATAACTAATCAACGTTATTATTATTAGTGGGACAGAATTGAAAGGCAGTTGAATCAACATCGTGCCTTAGCAACTATCCAGTTTGCAATGTTGGAACTCCTTGCCAACTCGATTCATACCCTCTCCAATCTTGAAAAAAATGGTGTTCTCAATTCGTAGTTATAAGCAATCGATTTCTTTAAATAGCAGTTTTTTTTAAATTATTAGAGACTCTTGCCCTATTATAAAATAGACGAAATTTTGGGGATATTTTAATTAAATTTTACTTATAACAACATTGCTCTTAAAGTTTAGAGGGCAGGTGAATGTGAAGCCTCGTCTTTGATATTAACAATACTTAATACTGTCAATCAAAGTTGATAGGCATTAACTTAGTCCTTGAGAAGATGTACATGAAAATTACAACAAGATGCTCTTGTTACGGGGTGTGCGATAGACTTACCTCCACGTGGNCCACGTGGAGGTAAGTCTATCGCACACCCCACCATTTCTGAAATTGTAGCAAGCAAATATTAAATATCGAATTTCTTGATTAACCCGTTAAACAGGGGATTTTGAAACCAAATTTTTTTACTGCGTCCACAGTAACAACGCTAGATGGATGGGAGAAGGTCTCAAGAAACACTTCAATTTATATTAAGGGCCTCACTAATCATTATCATTCCATTCTTTCATGAAAATCGCTTCGTAGAAGGAATGAAGTGTTAGGATGTGCTAGCACGTCAGTAAATGAGCTGGTCGATCTACCATCATTATAGTACGACATTGTCAGTCTTCCTAGACATTAACACTACCTCCCATTTACATGCTCAGGAAGTGCGTTGGGTATGGTGCATCTTTACACGTTCCAATCGATCTACATAAGTCCGGGCTCCGTATATTTAATTTGAGATCGTTCTCTCCTTTCCTCAACCTAGTTTACCTTAAGACTTGTCCTAACACGTTTTACCGCACCTTCCAACTACTCGAATGACTGTTCCTTCCATCTCTACCAAACTAACACTACTTGACTCTCGGCCCCGCTCTACGCATTATCTCACGTCCCAATGAACTGGACTCGAAGAATTGTCACGTGTTTAAGGCTATGAGTTCCTTCCTATTTAAGGTTACCCCGCTCTAATCATGACTCATGTCCGAGCCTTTTCGTGGTTAGCTACACATTGAGGCGACTCAGGACATAGCATCATGTTATTGTTCTTCAACTTGGAGTTACGCTATTACAAATGTACATAGCTAATGAATAGTCTTATTTCAAGTAAGAACACTGTGGGAAGGTTTGCGAGTTAGTAAAACTCATTTTGCTTCGCCAGGAAAAACGAACTAGAATTAAGCGGAAAAGTCAAATTCCGTAAAATAGACTATAAAACAGTTGTTTAGAAATTCACGGTAAATTTTTGTAATAAAAATAAATCCTACGGTACTTTTCTAACTGAAAGATTCCCAAATGGATTGAAATTTGTGCAATCAATTCACCTAATAAATGATGTGTCATTGAATAATCCACCC
>UZAE01014467.1:139-14174 GCA_900617975.1 Rodentolepis nana | reverse complement strand
ATACATTGCCCAGGGTGCGCCACGTGGAGGTAAGTCTATCTTACATCCCGGAATAGAGACTTAAGTCAGTGCAATTGAGTGGCATCTTTCGTTACAAAAGCTAATTATTGTGCAATCCCATCTCTAAAACCCGATATCAATGGTGTTCTCAAGCTGATCCTTTCATGAAAACCTTGAAAACAAGGAAATAATGATCACTACCGTGCACCCAAAGTGTATTTTTAAAGACGAAGTTCCTCATCGCAGTATATTTTTTTTCTCCAAAGATGCATTTTCTCTTTTTAGATCAATTGTTTGATTTGACTTTTCAGAACTTTTTAACTGTCGTGTAGTATGCTATTTACTTTAAATATTTTTTAAGTAAATAAGAGATGGCCCAATCTCTATTGAATACCCTCAATACAGTCATCTTGGAAAGTTTTCCACAAAGTACAATCATCACTAAATGGCTTCCAACTGAATTTCCTCCCTTTGCTGGTAACTAATACCTTCACCATTTGACTAATTGAATGAACAAATGTCCTGAAAAGGTAGGATCAAAGTTTCACTTTCAATCTACTCTTCAATCAAATAGTTTATATTTTTATTTTATATCAAATGGCAGCCGTTATGATGATTATCATTAGCCCTTTAGTTGACTTCAGGCTTCAGTTTGATGATTATCATTAGCCCTTTAGTTGACTTCAGGCTTCACAGAGAGTAAGGAGCATCAAAGTAAAAAAAGTCGAGATGGGGGGGGGAGAAAGAAGAGTGTTTCAAAGACGAACATAGAAAAGGTAGAAAAAAGATGAGGTGAGTACTGTGGAAATAGTCGAATATGTCATAGAGTGAGGTGATGGGATTTTGAAGTGAGAAGTCAACTGCCAGTTAATAAACTTTTTTGCCATACGAGTGTACGTTGCCCAGGGTGCACAACATGGAGGTAAGTCTACCGCACACCCCGTTAAGTGCAGCATAAACACTGACTAGGCGGCGATATTGTAGTTTAGTATTTCACCCTATTTGAGCTTTCCCATCTACTATGGAATGATTCCCTGCTCAATAACATTATTAAAGTTTGAACCCCTTAAGGAGTGTTGGAGACGCCACGTGATCTACTTTAATTTACCTCCAGGTGTCACGTCACCCATCAGGCGTGCACTCTTAACCCCAGTTGTGACCCAGTATGAACATCACCAGCGCAAAATGTCCTCATATCACACTTTAAAAAAAATAATCCCTCAAACACAAAAGAACTCACATAAGATATTATAATACAAAAATAATAGCCTTTTATTTTAAATATGAAATCTTAATCACAAGTAGCAAATTCATCGGCCTCAATTACTGGTTACCTTGTCACTGTACCTATTTCATAGTTCGAGTTTTCACACGCGCAGCGAGAGCAAATCGAGGTCTCTTTGCTCCAGGAGCCAATGCAGAAGTTGAAGATGAAGACGACGTTCCTTCTGTTGATTCCTCCGATGGTGGAGGTGGAGTAAACTCCGAGTGAAAGAATTTGTACAGTCGTTGGGCGCATTCACTGCAGAAAAGAAGTTAAGTGTTGAGAAAGTATACTGAAAGAACGTGTAGTACACTCACAAAGTTTTTAAGGGACCGCTAACTCCAATAATTACTACATGAAGCCCACAGGATAAGACAAGATAACCCCTTCCCCCCCCCCCCCCCCGGGAAGCGCATTCGATTTCGTCAGTTCCACTCACACATTCCGGGTTGACCTCAATCAGCGCAGATGCCCTCCAACGTTTCCGCTCTTATTCATTCCCAGTTGCCCAAAATGCACATAATCCTACTTAAATCCCGACTTTCTCATTTTGGAAGGGCTATTATACCCTAGTAGTAGCAAGGCTAGTTATTAAGTTGATCGAGTTCTTCAAATATCATCATAAACATGAGAGGGATATCAAGCTATAACCAACCTGTTTTCCAGGATTTCATTCAGACGTTCAAGCGAGCAATCAGCTAACATAGCGATATTGTCTACACGTGCCATGACACGGCGATAGTTGCGCCAGGAGATTCCGGGTAATCGAAGGAGCATTTCGACAGCCTCCGCGTTCTCTTCACCCAAACCATCGCTATCCTGAAAGCAGTAAAGATGTACAAACAAATGTCTTCGGTACATCTGAACGAAGTTCACAATGTTCACCCATTGTGTAGCACCTGGGCATTTAAGGTCCCAACTAGAGTAATTATCGTCGCAATTATTACCTAAACAACTCTTTTCTACATATATGCTTCTATGCAATCTAAACAAGTTTTAAAAGTGAAGTCTGTTGTCTTCTCTCTTCTACGCAGGGCCAGAATAGACACAGTTTTGCGATTGTAGGGTTTCGAAATTTGGTGGTGAACACTCAGTGAATCGAATTGTAATTCAATGCCGCGTGTACCTGTGGCATGCCTACAAAGTCAGATTCTCCATCCAGTGAACAAAGTGGCCAACCGTACTGGTAGAAACAGGCAGAGGGAGAAAGAGGAATAAGAATGAAACTTTCCCATCTAGAGGACACCAGGAAGCCACTTATTTGTTTAAAGTGGGAGTTGGAAATCGAGGTTCAGCGAAACACATCCAGTGCTGAAGATGGCCAACAACGCTATTTATTTCTGATTAACCAGAGGGGTGGGTAGAATGACTCGTCTACTTAATTAATCACTCAAATCAAGTCTTGTTAACACTTTCCATTTTTACCAAACTATTCCATCTCCTTCCATACTGATGAGACTAATTACAACACATTCGAGAAGGATAGTCAGATACAACTAGGAGCATCTAAATCAAAACGAATAGCGAAGCCACGACAATATCAATCCTTATAAATAGAAGGCGCATAAATTGAAAAAAGGTCCAATAGTAATAGATTTAAGAAACTCACTTGTGGCAACTGTTCTATAGTAGGTTCCGCTCTACCAACCTTCAATTCTGCAAAGAGTTCCGCAGTACAATAGGGCGTAACACTCCATAACACTCTCAAAAGTGGGAAATGAAGGATCAAGAGGACCAAACGAGGCAAGAGGTGATGCGGATCCAAATCCGTCCGCGAATCAGCTGAAACAACTGCATTTCGGCCGGTGAATAGTGCAAAAGAGGCTCCTGATGAAGATGCTGCTGAGTTAGGAAAACGTGGAGCCTTGTACGTTATACCTTAAAAAAACGAATAGCAAACAATTAGACTTACTTAAAGAATTTGAGTAGGCATATTATCTAAACAAAAAATACCGTTCGCTGGCATCGAAAATTCAATGAGGAGGACAGGATGAATGTAGTGACGAGACATGGAAGTGCACTGCTGATACAACCGACCGGAATTCAGAGATCCGATCAGATCACTGACTGACTTGCGTTCGACGCAGATGTGTGGAGCAAGGATGTAGTCCCCGATTGTGAGGGTTATTGGATTTACCTATCGATAGGCACTTATTTCAACGTTAAAATACCTTAAGACCCTTGCGATGCAAGAGAGCCGGTAATTCACTCCGAAATTCGCGCACATCAACAAAAACGGTTGGGACTTCTTTGCTCTCGGCGACGGGAATTGCTGGTTCCGTCTTCTTGATGACAATTGAGCCACGGAGACTGATTAGGCTTTCAAAAGCCTCTTTCTCCTAAAATAAACACCATTTAACAAAATATATATCATCTCAAATTTATGGCCATGTTAATTGATCTCTGCCTTTCTATGCTACCATTTCTTCAAGTAGAACTTTTAGTCAGCAAATTTAAAGCAAGAGGAACGCCTTTCCATTTCTTTGATAGTGAAAATGTACAATTATATTTCATAGAAGGGGTGTGCGATAGATTTACCTCCACGTGATGCACCCTAGACAACGTATACTCATACGGCAAAAAGTCTATAAACTGGCAGTTGACTTCTCACTTCAAACTGTATGTCATATTCGACTACTTCCACAGTACACACCTCGCCTTTTTCTACCTATGTATCTGTCTCTTTTACATCTTTGAAACACTCTTCTGACCCCCCTCTGAGCCATGTAGAGCAGTTATTTATGATTGGATTAAGCGCTTTCAAGAGGGAAGAGTGCAAATTGATGAAAACCCAAGAGGAGAGCGACCCACCGCAGCAAGAAATGAAGAAAACATCTCTCTTGTACAGAACCTAGTGCAGGAACACGATGAACAAGTCAAAATTGAGAAAATTGCCAATGGGATAAGAATCTCACACGGATTGACATTTTCAATTCTCACTGAAAATCGTCTCATGAGCAAGCTCTCGGTGGGCACGGTGGATTCCAAAAGCGTTCGCAGGAAGAACTATAACTGATCCAAAGAGCCGAACTTCCTTTACCAACTTTGGCAAACAGTGGCAACCAAAGGGAACATCTGGGCCTACCAAGTTCAAATCTGGGAGATGCGCTAAGGTAATGGCCACTATTTTGTGGGATTCAAAAGGCCTTTCAAGAAGGACAGAAAACGGATACCTTAAGTCATTATGGCGACGATTTCAAGGAGTAATTGAAGGCACCCCTCACCAAAAAAAGAGGGACGGGGAGGGAGAGAAAACTGCACAAACTTTACTTCTTCATGAGCTGTCAGTGCCTTGATAATCGGATTTCGATGGGAAACACTTCCACATGCACATTGTAGTCCACACCTAGCTTCCTCAAACTTTTCTTCTTTCCAAAACAGACAAAAAAGACACCTTAAATGCATCAGATTTACGTCTTCAGATTAAATGGAAAAGTATTTGATTTACGTGGGAATTTACGAGTGGACATATAGGTTACAGCAGTGCGTAGACCACAATGAAGCTCATGTAGAAAAATGAATGCAATCATTTATTCAATAAATAAATCATAGAATTTGCCTGAAAACTTTAGACTCGCCCTCGTATAAGGAAAATCTTGCTGAGAAAACAGTTAAGGAATGAGAGAACACAATGAATTACTAAGGTGAGAGATTGGAAGAAGTTCCAAGAAGCACAGAAGTGCGAGGAGGAAGTGGTCTTGCCTCAAGAGTCACTACCCTTATAAGAAGGGGATGGGAGTTGGGTTGAAAATGTCTCAGGTCTTTTTCAGTCTATCCTAATTGGGCATCCCTATTGGCTGGTGATGTTACCAGTCTAGTCTAGTCTAATTTCAATTTCTCAGAAGACAACGTTTACAGTGGTGATTTAGGCAAAAGGAGTAACAAAGCAAAGAAATGAAAATCCCACGGCAATACAGATCGATAGAAAAGTGAGTATGATAGTTTAGTTGTTAAGGAAAATGGAGAACCATAGGAGAATCTCCTGCTTCATTATTGTTTGTAAAAAAACGAGGCTCAAAGAGATAGAATAGACAGGTGGATGCATTAATAAGCTGCGTGCATATAAAAATCAAACGGAGAAGCTTGAATATTTGATAATAGTCACAATCTCCCACTGCTGGTCGAAAAACTCAAATGAGAATTGAGGGCAAAACATCCACCTCTTCCAATCAAAGAAATTAACGTGCAAAAACTGTAATGAAAAAGAAGATGCATGGAGAAAGTGGGGGAAGGGGGTGGGAGAATATTATTTTATGAGAAAAAATCATAGCAACAGAATAAGCCAACTGAATGAATAATTGTAAAAATAAACAAGATCACCTGTACGAATAAAAAGTAACCGCAGAGAACGAATTTGACTGTATTACCCGTCTAAGTCGAGTTAGGTATCGTTGCTCCTCCACCGAATCCTTATAAACCATAAAGAAGACATTCACCGGGTCAAGTGGCAAACCTTCGGCAGCCCTTCGTCTAGCCTCTTTCGCTGCATACACCTCCACTTCCCGCACCCAGGCAACACAAGGTTCAAAAAATATGACACATTGAGGTCGAAGACGCGTTAGAACACCCCCTAATCGTCCAGCCGGTCCATCTAGACTCTTAGTATCAATTGACGAGAGCGCACCTTCCTCCCCACAACCAGGAGGAGGTACCCTAAGAATGACCTTTAGTTCATTCCCTTCTGATGGCCTGAAAGTGACTGAAATGCAACCTGGTGGAAGGTCAGGAATGGGAGATTCTGGAGGGATTTCAGGTTCAACTGCAATCTTCTTTGTCTTCTGACATGAAACAGAAGGCTTCTCCTCTGAAGTTTTAACTTCGGTCAACACGACTCCTTTTTCGTTCACCACAACGGGGGCCATTCCACACGAAATTGTACCCTTGGGGGCACCTTTATTTCTCCGGGCATAAGCAGGAAGAGCAGGTTCAGGAATACGTTGACGTTGTCTCTTTTTGGGGGATGAGTCATCATCCTCTAATGGGGTCTCTATTGGATGCTCATAAGCGACTCGTCCTTGAACTAGCCAATCACGTAGCTTCGTGCTACCATTTTGGAGAAAGTAATGAACAATCTCGATACTACGGGAATGCCGAAAGAGGATAAGAACGGGGCATTTCTTTTGTCGGTCTGTCTCGGATAACTTAGAATAGATCTCTTCCAGAGCAGAGTTAATTGCACTCAACTTTGGGGGAATTTCAACACAATAGGTTCCTGAAAAAGAGCATTATTTTTTCAATTAAAACTAACTTTTTTCGTAATTTTTATAGACCCGTTTTCGAGCGATAGTTAGCAATTGTTCCGATTGGCCCATAAGAAGCCAATTAGCACAATTTCCACCTCGTTGAACCGAGGTAACTTTAGTAGACCTGCTCATTCGAAGTGAAGCCAACTCTGTTTGCCTCATTTCTTCAAAAGAATCTAGGAATGAGACAGCATCATGGTCGATAAGTTGGAATAGAAGACGTCGTAGGCCAGCAACATCGGCTAACAGTCGAAGACTGGTTTGTGTCAACTGATGCCAAATTGGATCAATATAGAGACTTGTCTAAGAAGTGTAAACTGAGAGATCGAAGATGACAAACCAATTGATGAAAGGAGCTAGTAAGGGCCGACTCGAGGGCGAATTCATCGTTGTTGAGAATGGGATTAATATCAACAAGTTCACGAAGAGTAGCCTTAATCATTTCCAACAAACATCTCTGGCAGTTAACACTTTCAGCTGTCAAAAAAACCTAAGGATAAATAGAGATAACCAATGTCAAAACCCTACCTGCAATTCCTCAACGTTAATTGGTGAGTCAGTTAACGTATTCATTACATCTATGTTAAATCTCGGCCAGAGGAGAAGTTTAGAAACTCCGAATTGATTCATTAGATGTTCAACTCGATTATAACCAGTCATTAAAGCGATAGCATTATCTGTGAAAGCTTTGATGAACACACTGGGGTTCTTTTCTCGAAGTAAACGGAGCATGAATGCCTCTTGACTAGATTCATGCAAAGTATGAGCGCGTAAAACAATAACACCTGTTACAAGTTCTACTGGCATTGTTCCGCGCAAAAGATCAACAACGAGAATCCGGGAGCTGACAAAAACTACGCCACCGCGTCGGTATGCTTCAAGGCGCTCCTTCGAACTCACTTCTGCAGTTATTGTGAATGGAGTATATGCTTCATTTTCAAGAGTTAGGCGAGCTGTAATAAACTTTGCTTCGGGAAGTGAATAATTGGATATTAAAACTAAGTTATGTGGATCGTTATGAAGTTTAATAAGCGTATATATTATCGTATCAAGATCTAATCCTTCAGCACAAACGAATACGCAACTATCCTCATTTACATCCAAAACGATATTTTTTTCATATTCCAATAATACAGACATAGAATAGTGTTGTATCACCAGGTCAGAATTGTATTTGCCCCAGGTTGAAATGTTTTCAAGGTTTTATTAAAATCTACTGGAGGATATTAAGAGTAAAATACATTAATATTATGGATAATTTCATGAAAAGCCTTCATTTAATGTTAGAAAAAGTTTTTATTTAATTTTTTGGATTACTCTGTTATTGTTAATATTTATATTTTTCACTTAAAGCACATGATATTGCACAGTTTTGTGTTAAAATAATTTTATCTACGTTCAATTACTATGAAAATTTTTCGTTATTGCAGTTTGCAGTTTTTCAATTTTACTCACATCAAGTCTTTTGTTTACGAAAAAGTATCTGTTTCCCATCGCGTCAACGTAACCAAATGTCAAATAAAGGGATGATTTGTAATTGCTTCAAATGGTGGTGATCAGTGGTATCCATTGAGGTCCATCTAAATTTTTCATTTATTTCGGCTGTACTTTGAAAATACTTTGTTTCTTTTATACAGGCTAACTTTTATCTTTGTACGTCTATCAAATTTATTTCTTCCTCTTCTCTTTATGTTGAACTCACACGATGTTTCGAAATATCTGTTATTGGCTGTTGATTCCTTCATCAACATTGATCACAATTTTTCTTAACAGCTTGAGCATCACTCTCTCTCTCTCTGAAAAGGAGCAAATCCTACAAAGCATCATTAGTCCCTAGATTTCCGTTTTAAAAGAAAGAATTTGCGATTCCTAAGTAAGTAACGTGCAAATACTCAAATTTAGAATTAAATCCCTATCTTTTAATGATTGGGGGAAATTTAAACATTTCCAAATACCTGTGCTAAATATGACAGCACGCAATTTTGACTTCCTCAAATAAAATGTGCATATTTATTGAACTTCCTTATCTTAACGAAATAATAATCTATCTTTTTTATTCTCCTTTCCGCGATTGCCATATATGAGAACCTCGCACCTCAAATAAATTAATATGAATAATTTACTCGCGTTTCCACCTTTAACTTTCAATTTCTCCCTCAAACCTTTTAATCAAACGCATTTATTTGCGCCAATGTACAAATTTCCCACATAATGTATAATTCGACCCATCAATACAAATAATTGCATAATGTTTTGTTATAGCCACTTGGCTCGTTTTTATTGCAGCGTTATCGAGTTGTATTTATGCCTAGTACAATTTCTTGGGAAATCTAGAAGTCATTTACGGTACCCTACAGGGAAGAACATATCATATCAGTAGTTTTACAGCTCGTAACCATAAACTTTAACCGAGCTTATTTTTATTAAATAGACTATTTAAGTTATGCAGATTTGATTATTTGAAGCATTATTTGTTGCCAAACTAGTTAGTTAATGTAGTAGTACGCATACTGGTTCCACGTCTGTTTACCTTGAATTGAGGTTAGAAATCTACAAATCGATAATCCATTCCACGAATAATGAAAGCTTCTGGCCCCTTAATATCTCTCCGAATCAAATGATAATCGATGTGTACAAATAGATGCCGATTTAACAACGCTTTTGTTATACTCTGCTTTTCGTTGATTAATACCGTTTTAGATGCGAATATAATCCGAAGAGGGACAAGAGGGGCAAATCACTGTATCAAATCATAATGTAAGTATATGCATCAATAGATGGATTTATAATACGTGTGACATTTACGTGTGCAAATAGACGCATCTGATTAAATGCCATACAGGAGAACTTATAATTTAAATGTGGAAAATACAAGCATGTTGTGCACAATCATTAATTTTTTGGAGGAGGGTTGGGGGAGATATAACTTTCCAATATGCAAGCACAATCAAAAGTGAAGTAAATAACTTAAATTACTTTCTCTAAGAAAGCTGTTGAACGTAAAAATTAGTTCCCGGTGAAATTAAACTAATTAGCACGAGATAGTGGGGGGGGGGGGNGGGGGGGTAAATCATTAGACCTCGACGTTGATTGGTATTGGCAGCTCGAATACAAATGTGGCCTCTTTTTTAAAAAAACGCTTTCCGTCACGTTGTTCAGACATTCAATCTTTGCTATCCAATCAACGTAAGTTTATCAGATTTGGGAATGGCAATTGTTCCATAGAATTTCATGAGTTCGGAAATGGCATATCTCCAAGCATAACTTACTCATTCCCAGCTAAGTAAACTTTCCTCCGGGTATAGCCATGATGTATATGCATTGAGCTGATCGCTTAACGGCGAAGTGTTCTATTCTTAAGCAAGTTTTACACATCTGATCAGTTCATTTGATGTCATTTATATCAACTTGCAGATTCATGGACCAGGTCTAATATATTAGAATTTTTCTTAATCTAATAGATAAATATATTGAAGTTTCGTGAGATCATCATTACATGCATCACATAATGTTCTAATCTATCTCCACAACAAATGCAATATCAATTAGTAATAATTCATCATACTACTCAAGCACGTAGGTGTTATATGTAGTAGGCACACCCCACCCACATTGATTCTCATTGGTCGCGCGGTCTAATTGGTTGACGCCCTTTAAGCATATGCAAAAGAACTTGCAAGTGCGAGCGCCTTAGCAACGGTGGAAGTCAGTGTCTTGCTTCTCACCACAACCCACTCACACACACCAACCACTAGTCTAACTACCGAATACGCAACAATGCAAGGATGATGACTAGTGACTCTATGGTGAACATCATCCCCGAAGTGGGGACAATTTCCACACCTCCGGATGATGAACCAGTCCGTAGGAAGCCCCCAATAATTGAAGCAATTCTCAATGAACTTGGATTTGGCTGGTTCCAGGTCCGAATGATTTTCATTCTCGGTGTGGCTCATTCTACAGACACGATGGAGACAATAATCCAGGCTATCTTGGGCCCTAGTCTCCGTTGTGATTGGTTTCTATCAGCTGATTATATCGCTCTCCTTAATAGTCTCGTCTTTCTCGGAAGTTGTATTGGAGCAATACCGCTTGGATATGCAGCGGATGTCTTTGGAAGACGTTCTATTTGCCTTCTTTCCATCCTAGTCTTGATGTATCTCTCCTGGCTATGTACCATCACTCCGACATTCGCCTGGATAGCTTCTCTCCGATTTGTATCTGGTCTCTTCATCGGTGGAGTATTAACAGCAGGAAGTTCTCTCCTCTCTGAAATAATGCCATCAAAATTTCAAGCGGCCGGTCAATTAATAACCAACAACTTTGAGGCCCTTATAGGTGTCCTGACAGCAGCAATTGGTCTCGGGTGCTTAGAAGGTGGATTAAACTGGAGATTTTTTGTGTTCTTCACGACAGCTCCACTAGCACTCTGCGCTATATTTCTAGTCTTTTTTACCTTGGAATCTCCAGTTTTTCTCTACTGCAAGAAACAGAATGAGGAAGCTGCAAAAGTGTTGGACAAAGTAGCTCTTATTAATAAAAGAATTCCTAAATCTGCTATCGGGGATGTTTCATTTCTTGGCAGAATTCGAGAAGCGGATGAGATTGAGGACTTCCGAATTTCAAAAGTCGGAGCGAAGGAAGTATATGCTCTGCTAATTCGACGAAAACCTTGGCTTCTACCTCTTCTCCTCATATTGAATTTCTTTTGGGGCTTCATTCTTTATGGAGGCACCACGATTCTACCAGTGGAATTAGCTGCCGGACCTAGAACTTGCCTTCAGGTGGGCTATTATGGGCTTTATAAAATTATAGAAAATGAGAAAATGTGAAAAGTATTCTAGTCATCATCAGCACCTAAAAATAGGTTTTGACAGCACTGTTGTCAGTTACTTATTTGTGTAGATGTTATTTTTGAAAGGTAAATTTTTATAAAATTTAATTTTTATTAATTAATTATAATTAAATTTAATTTTTCTAATTTTTATAAAGGTAGAAATTGATAAATTTTTATTTTCAAAAATAGCATTTATTATTTTATGCTAATATTTAAGTGGAATCTTTCGAAAACTATTATGACTTCCCTATGTGCAGACTATCAGTGAGAGACTAGAATTCAAGTCAACTAAGACTTGAAAATGTTTAGGAAGTAATTGAATTAATGAATATTCATAACCACTTCAAAGCCCTCCCACGATCGAATGAAGTCTGAGGAGCATGGATTACGCAAATGGTCTCGTAATTTTGTTTTACTTATTGGTTGATAATTCTATACGCTTTAAAATTTTTGATTATAAGATATGGGACTGTCTTCCACAGTATTGTCGATTGTCATTTATTGAAATGAAACACATTTTAAGATTCCAAACGAAAATTTTCAGCGAATCTCTGAATAAATGGTCCATAGTATTGGCTTGCTTTTGTCAGAAATTTGGCCGATTTAAAATCTTATTTAATTAGTTGAAATGATACCTTTCGGTTCAGGAAGTATGACTACCAATCAAATGGTTTTTTTTCACTAGGTAAATAATTGATAAAATATATTTTGGCATTTTTCAGAATTTCTCTTTAACATAAAAGGGTCAAAATTATATCCATAGAGCACCTTGAAAGCTCATTTTTAAAACTTTTGAACGAACTCCACACGCCAAAATGTCATTTTCTCTGGAGAAAATTGTAAATTATATGACTATAAACTATTATTCAACTAAGGCGAAAATGAATGTTTTTATTATTGTAAACTAAATTTAAACGCCTGTTAGTGGTGAAGAGTTTTATTCATATTTAGAAGTTACGGATTAGACAATAGTAATATTTAATAAATGAATTCCAATTTCTTCTGAGTTGTTCTGTTACTGGTAGCGTAACACTTAAAAAATCCTTCATGATTTAAATGATCGTAATTGTCATTATTGGTAAGAAGGGAATTTCTGCAAGCTATGAAAAAACTAATTCACAGGATTCAGTTGTCAACTCAACGAATTAATTTAGCATGAGAAAAGTTCAAGCATGCAAGTAAGATGGGAAATTAATCCAAGTAAATCGACTAAAACACTAGTAATAGTCTTCTTAAAATAAGAGCACAAAGTAATTGCACTTAATGCGTGGGCGAAGGTGGGAAATTCCATTTTTAAATAACCACTTTTCCACAGTTTATTCAAATGTTCGGGGCACCGCTTTGGAAGTGCAATTTTTTCATGAAAGTCTTTGTGTTGATTTGATCAATTTTCGCGCTCTTGCCCGAAATTTGTGGTGTGTTTTTATAATACTGCTCATTCTTGAACACATTAACCTTTCTCTCTCACACACACACACACACACTTTATGTCAATACTGCCTGTGTGTGTGAATTCACTGACCTTTTGAATGCTTCTAACAGCTCGGCTGAATATTGCTTCTTCTTAGGCGATTTGATTTTAGAATGGGATTATTCCAGAAAGATTTCAAGTATTTATGCATATTCCATGTGTTGGCGATGTGAGCGCTTATGTTGAAAACATTCCGAATTTTATGGTATTATAACACTTTCTTTAAGGCGATAATTGGCCTTAAGCATAAATTTTGCGAGACTCTCTTTAAGTTGGACTTGATAAGAAATTACCAAATGAGTTCTTTTGAGCAGCGCTAAGACAAGCATATTTATGGGTTCTGGAGGATTCAAATTGGAGCAAAGTAGATAAAACAATTCCTTGTCAATTGCACCTTCCTAAGCCTTCTGTTACTTACCTTAAGGAGTAGCAACCTTAATCATTACGGTTTTTATTCCTAATGACATATTTTACAAGACTAGGCGGTCATTTTGACACAGCTGAGAGCTTGCTGAGGTATTGCTATGGCCACAGTTACTCAGAACCGGCGGAAAATGGCCAAGGAATCTGTAACTCGACGGACAACCTTCCTGACAAGAAAACAAATTCTGATAAGTGGGAATTGATTGGTTGTTGAGTTAACCAATAAATGTAGTTGCGGTGGAATTGTCTGTCCAGTTCTGTTCCTGGATAGGCAATAATTGATAAAACGTTACACAATTATTTTTCGTAAAACTCTAAACTTAAGAATTTCCTATGTGAACATATTAACTATTGAATCAAACCGGTTCAACATATATCATAGTAAAGTTAAAAGATTATATTATTTAAATTATGGATTTGATCAAAACTCTTTCTATCGATAATCATGCACTTTTAGCTGCTTAAATGCAGTCAGTAGAATCACAAGTTTTGTTTCCCACAAGGACTCTTTTTTTCATCTGTTATTTTAGCGGTATATAATTTCTTATTCAGAATAGCAAACCATTGTCGTCATTCATTAGAAATGCGTGTTAGTAAGAATATTTATTGTTCTTAAAGATATTTTTAAGTGAGAAAGGAATTGGAGGAATTGGAGTACCTTTGAATTAGCATTTTGAAAGGTAAAGTTCTAGCTTAAAGTCAACTTCTCAAAACTTTCTTGAATTCAGTAATTAAAGGCTAAATTCACGCGGAATGCGGTTTAAAGGAATGCTAAGGACTAGGTTTTCATAAAACAG
>UZAE01014466.1:0-14178 GCA_900617975.1 Rodentolepis nana | reverse complement strand
AACAACCCATTGATTATGATAAGCCCTCGACTCGGAGAGAAAATGATGGCTAATACTTAGGGATATTTTGTAGAAAGTTTATTTGAAGTGAGAGACGTGACTTCAAAACTGCACAATCCGCCTTTGGGAATATTTTACCCAAAATTGATGTCCCCAAAACAAACTTTTGAAGTTTTTATATATACAAATATATATATATAGTCTATCCTTTAGCCATTAGAGATGGTAAAATTGTTTGTGCTTTAGCCAGATGTAAGCGAACGTCAAATCTATTTCGAGTCAGTTTCCCTCTAACTACTTCAAAAAAATATGAAATGACACAAAAAAGCCGTGATTAATAATGAAAGCGAAACCGTGGTATTAGCGCTACTTTAAAGGACATTTCTGACTGAGTAGACATCCATTTACCTTCTGGTTAGCTTTGGTTAGTGATCAGACGGGAAGAAATCCCTTTCTTAACTAAAAAGCACATTGGATGCTTTTCTTCCTGCAACCACCGGAAGTCCAGTCGGACTGGACGAAGCGAATGGAATGGAGTAAAGCAAATATTACATTTCGAATATTTCAATCGATTGAATTTGATTTTGTGAAGGTCCCTAATTATGTTAACTCACCGCAGTTCATTTCAAAATGTAGCACAGTGTTGTAACTTTTTCGAATCAAGATGATAAGGCCCTCCTCGTAATTCCACAGCTAAGACGGCGCCGAGCACAAGACAGCGCAACAAATCGTCCTATGTAGTTATTCAACGTTGGTCATGAACCGAACTGCCTGGGAAATTGTAAGTTTTAATGGGAATAAGCAGTTGAGTGGCTTTTAAATTTAGGTCTCATTTTCCTCCTCGAGATTGGGAAAAAAGTTATATTGACACAATCTCGTCGATCTTAATTAAAAGTCTCAAAATAATGACTAAAACTGAACTGGAGTGGGTGGGGGGTGGGGGGGGGGGGGGGGNGGGGAGAATGTACTTCTTCAAGAACCAAAAAATTCAACACTTAAAGAGGAACACGGGATAAGACTATTCGTGTTCATGATGAAGTCAGCGAATGTGGACCACACACACACACTCACAGTTGTCTCTCTTTACGTTTGTCAACTTTGTCCATAACTAGGTGTTTAGCGTCTTGCAAGTCTCTAGGGTGCCCAACGTGGTGAAAAAATGTACGCTTGCAATAAAGTTAACAAGCACTTTTTTCTCAGTTATTTGTCCATGGTCTAACTTATTTTACGTCAAATATTGGTTTCGAATATTTAAACTCATTATTCACTTTATTTGTATCAAATGACTGGCATTTTGAGAGTTATAATTAGCACTTTAGTTGACCTCGGGCTTCACGAAGAGGAAGAATATCAAAGTCAGAAAACGTCAAGAGGGAGAACAGATGCAGAAAAGGCAGACAGACACATAGGCAGAGAAAGGGTAAGATTAGTACTGTGAAAATGGTCGAATACGACATACAGTGGGGTGATTGTAGTTTGAAGTGAGAAGTCAACCGTCGGTTAATAGACTTTTTTGCTGTATGAGTACACGTTGTCCAGGGTGCACCATGTGGAGGTAAAGCCATCGCACACCCCAATTTTAGACTTAAAGAGAATACCTCGACGTACTAAATGTATTATATGCAATAGATTGTATCGGCCGAATGCATTCGCAAATGTCCATTTGCATCTCAAATGAATTTTCAAGATTTAATACTTTCTCTCTTTCCCTCTGTAAGTCTTCCTCCCTCCTCTAGCAAAGGATCTAATTTGAGTGTACCTGGAAGAAAATTCGTGATCTTTGAATATCAGGACATTATTAAGTGACTTGAAGGCATTTTTAAGTAAGCAGACAACTCATGACTTCAGAAACCCGTCTTAGCACTCTTGGTCATTCATATCCTTTGAAATCATCTGAAATTTTTTCATATTCAGGCATTTTCCCGCGGCTAAATCTTATTGTCATTTTTGTATCACCGCAACACCACCGTGGACACCATCAAAAGCCAGGACCGCATCTTTCAGCAGATCCTTGAAATGGGCTTCAAGAGATTTCCAAATGTATCGTCCCCAATTGACGACTGATTACTTGAATAGAATATTGAATTACTTGGGGATAAAATAATGCCCCGAATTGATCATTCGGAATTATTCGTTCTTCGTTCAATTTTTTTTAATTTTTTTCAGTTTCATTTTTAATTAAATCCGTAGATTAATTTGCAGCTCATTCGGAGTCCCAAAATTAAGAACATATATTCTTTTTGTAATTAAAAATATTAGATATTTATCACTTAAGAAAATATCCTTGAATGTGAATTATTATAAGCGCCTTAGCACTTGTCCAACCAAAGGCACATTTCTGCTTGATTTGTCTAAGGTGAATTGGTTGGTTTCCTGCATAGAATTCTCAATTACAAAAACAGAATGGGAAGGTTTTCAATTTCATGCGAAAAGGTAGTTACGTCGTTCAATGACTATTTTTGCTAATTTAATGGTAGAGAATTTGCTAAGCCTAATTTTTCAAATATATCCTTATTTCAATAAGTATTGCATATTTTATGTTTTCTTTGAAGTGAAATGAATTTTAGCTACTAGATTCGAAAAGATTTTTCCAAACGAACTTAGTGTTACTCTAATTAAATTATCTAAATAAATAATAATTTATCTTTCTTGCGTATTGCCTTGAAATTCTAAGAATCCTTTGGCTTTGTCAACACTTGAAACCGTCATTAAAAACGGCAAAACTTTAGTTGAACAATATGTTTTTTGGAAGAAAAATGTAAATTGGAAATGGTGGTCATTTTCGTTGAAATTTAAAGCGTTTAGTTGAACAGACTGTGCACGCATTTGCTTAAATCGAGTTTTGGATATACAAATGCACGCATTTGAAGAATGAATCCCTACGTAACTCCCAAAACTACGTTTTAATTACATTCTTAATTTTTCATTCTTAGTTGGAGTTTGTTATTTACAAACTAAGACACTTTATTAAGATATTGTTTTGTAAATTGGTGGTGAATAAAATGCTTGTCTTATTGTTTAAAGCGGCGTTTAGATTAGTGAGGACATTTTCGGCGCCATTGGCGGAATGTAAATCACGCTTCTACAATGAAGTGTTTTGACCAAAATCTGTCAAGATTATCATATACCTTTTTAAGAAAGCCATGGATAATATTGTTACGGAGTCTAATCGATTCTGTGGGGGAACTTGTAAGATCACTTGTGCTATTATCTGTTGTAGTTCATTTCCAATCAGATTGGCACAAGTTTACTGACCTACTGATACTTTAATTCAGGCAATTGAAACATTTTTCACTCAAAAAATCCATAAAATGAAAGAGGAGTATTTGCTTTGGATGCTAAAACAGGCGATATGGCCATTTGCTAAGTTTTAGAAAGCAAAACTGATATGTAAAATTTTCAGTACAATGTGCATTTGTAGCTTTTCCGCCCAATAAAATACTTCCAGGGCGAAATGTGTCATGGAAAATCCTCTTCATTTCATTCAACATCCGTAATTGGCACAAGCTTGATGAGTCATATCTGCTTGGTTAATACCAAAAAATTGACGTCTCAAGCAACGTGCTCGTGGGTGTTATATCCGACCGCAAAGGCGCCAGAATTCAAATTCAAAAATATTTCATGAAATTATTTTTGGAATTGAGAAGTCATATATGTCGCCAGGTCTTTAGTCCGTTGCCCAAAATGCTGGTGGCAAATGTTTTTTGATAGTTTAGTTTCTGTATCCCGAAAAATCACAGAGTTGTAATAGAATATGAGGTAAGTTTTGCCAGTTGGGGATAAAAGCGGAGCTGTAGTGACAAGCCTGGCAGCACAAACTGTCAATGGCACATCCTCGAAAATTGTCAGGCTAAGCCACAACGCAATAAGTCGATGAGTTATGGAGTTAGAGCTGTTAGAATTCGGGGATAAGATTTGAAGCCACCTGTTCAGTGTGTCATCTTAAATTTAGCTTCAAAATAATTCCAAATTAGACTTCAATCACCAAGCTATTCATTGGTTTCAATTTTAGTCATTTGCCTTATATTCTTAGCAATTATTTCCAAATCGTTCTGCACAGTTGGTCAGGCAGACCGTGATACTCCTGAGGCACGCGATTGACTGGATGGGTGGTTCCTACACATTCGGACTTTGGTAAACCTGTCGATGGCAACATAGTAAAACACGACATTGACAATATCAATTTCTTGAATACTCGAGCGGTAATGTTTGCCGCTGCCGCAATTTTCCGCTTGCTAAATGTGTATCAACTCATGCTTGAAGAGAGAGAGAGAGAACATTTCATGGAAGCTACAGACACGTGTTAGTACCAACTTTCATCTAATAAATAGGCACCTAAAATCGTTCATTTGTTTTCAGGCGAATATCTGATAACCAATCCCTTTCATCTTAGAATAGCCAAATGAACTGAATGGAATTATTAGAAAAACGGAAATCATTACCGCTTTTGCATTCGTTTTGTAACGGTGAAATGTTGATGTCCTTTTTAAATTATTATGGAAACTAGAATTAAATTACGTTAAAGCATATCTGGAATAGAAAAGATCCGCAGAGATATTTTATCTGCAAACAGGCTAAGCCGCTGAATACAAAATTGTTCAATGACAAAATTCAAAATATCATTTTATTGCTCACTTCAACCTCTGATTCATGGGGTGTACGACAGACTTACCTCCACGTGGTGCACCCTGGGCAACGTATACTCATACGGCAAAAAAGTCTATTGATTGGCAGTTGACTTCTCACTTCAAACTGCCATGATCCCACTATATGTCCTATTCGACTACTTCCACAGTACTCACTTCACCTCTTTTCTACCTTCGTCTTTGAAGCACTCTTCTGTTCCCCCTCCTCTCGATTTTTTTTCAACTTTGATGTTCCTTCCAATTTGTGAAGACTGAAGTCAACTAAAGGGCTAATGATAACTATCAGATCCCCTGCCATTTGATATAAATACATAAACATCTGATTCATTCCTTGTGAGTATGGAGTTCGCAATACTCTCGTTCTACCTACCTTCCAAAGTTGGGTCTCGGCAAATCAAATCAATTAAGTTAATTAGTTTAGTGAAAAGAAATAGATAATTCTTCGGATTATGAATGTGTTGCCTTAGGTATTGAAGCTACCAATTTAAAGAAAGTTGAGTTAGGTATTTCGAGAAAATAAATTCGTTATTTATTTCAAATGGCATGCGTTTCGTTAGTCATCATTAGCTCTTTACCTGACATCGAACCTCACAGGGGTGAGGAAGATCATAGTGAGAAAAATTCGAGAGGGGGGAAAGAAGAGTGATTCACAGATGTAAAAGAGACAGACAGACACAAAGGAAGAGAAAAGGTAAGATGAGTACTGTAGAAGAGGTTGAATAGGACATACAGTGGGAGGTCATGGTAGTTTGGAGTCAGAAGTCAACTGCCGACTAATAGACTATTTTGCCGTATGAGTATACGTTGCCCAGGATGCACCACGTGGAGGTAAGTCTTTCGAGGAAATAGAGATGTCATTGGTGCTGACATCGCTATTTGCGTATCGTTGTCCTTAACGCCATGCGTATAATTAAGTAGTTTAGCTCTTTTGGAGATAACTTTCCAAATTAATTAGAGACCATTAGGCTGAATTATATGCCCGGGAGAAGAATTCTCTCGCAGCTTCATAATCACTCATTTCACGATATTTTCCAGTAAAGAACCTTTTTAGTGAATCAGCTTTTGTTTTTTAACATAATGGACAAAGATTCAATTAGCATTAGCGTTTCATGTCCACAGAAATGGGAAAGATACATTAGAGCATTTCCTGAACTGCCATCTCCAGGACTTCCGTTCTCTTCAGGTAGACATTTCCATTCCTTCCTCGGTTATCCACTATGAGTCCGAACCACCTGAGCTTTCACCTTTTACTGAATTCGTCGAAACATCCTCAACATCATCTTCGTTGTTGCCATGATGACTTGAATTTGGTTATTTATTTGTATCAAATGGCAGGCTTTATGATGGTTATCATTGGCCCTTTAGTTGACTTCGAGCCTCGCAGAGGGTTAAAAGAAGAGGGATTCACAGACGAAAAAGAGACAGACACAAAGTGGGTACTGTGGAAGTGGTTGAATATGACATACAGAAAGATCATGGCAGTTCGAAGCCAGAAGTCAACTGCCAGTTTATAGACTTTTTGCCGTATGAGTATACGTTGACCAGTGAGCACCAAAAGGAGGTAAATCTACCACACACGTCATTTCAAAAGCATAAGCACTACTAAAATGGTGATAGTAGAAATCTACTTATAGCTCATAATTTAAGCAAAGTTGAAAACCATTCTCTGAAACGGGACTTAGCTCCACGTGGTCACCCTAGGAAACGTATACTCATACGGCTAAAAAGTCTATTAACCGGCAGTTAAATTCTCACTTCAAACTACCATGACAACACTGTTTGTCATATTCTACCTCCAGTACTCACCTCACCTTTTTCTGTCTGTCTCTTTAACGTCTGAGTCATTATTCTGTCCCCCTCTCGACTTTTGCCACTTTGACGTTCCTCCTCCTATCTGTGAAGCCCGAAACATTGTAAAGGATTGATGCTATTTTGTAAGATTAGTACAAACAGATCGTTTAAAATGGAAGATTGAAGGTGATTTAGGAAATTTGTGAAATACGTTTACTGAATTTCCCTGTTCAACAGGTATTAGGCAGGCGCAGTGAGACAGCCATTGACTCCCACTCCATATATGCCACCGCAATTCACTTTTTTTTATTCGGCTTCAAACGGTGAATAAAGTTGTGTTGCTTTCACCAATAAGTGGCATGCGATATTTATTCAATTAAGGCGTTATAAGTAGCATGTACCCCAAATAAACTTTGTCATTGAAAAGTCTCCTTCCACCCACGAATGCAATTCGTCTAGTGAATAATAATTGTAAATCAGTTTTAAATGTTGCAAAGAAAAGGTCTTTGATTAACCGACTTGTTAGTAATAGGTAAAGGGGTATGTCAGTGAGTCATGCGCATTGTTTTGTATCAATTTTCTGTTGACCGATTGGAAAATTACAAAGCACAATCATAAAACTACAGTATCTTTCGGGCGTCATAAAGAACATCGAAGCTTGGTACCAATAGAGAGCAAGAATTCTCCGAATTTTCGTCTGCACAGTCAGAAAGTAATTTCATTGTTAAAAAATTACTTAAAACATATAACCACATGAAACTGACTCAAAATTGAATTTATCGGATCCAAAGTAGCATGCAACCATATGGAATTGCCATGTGACAGAACACACTGCTCCTGTTTGAAATTAAGCAGTCTTAACTCGAAATCTCCATTTTTCGAGTTTCTGAGAACGTTCGGTGAAAGTTGGCTGTTAAAATTGAGTGTGTAAAATTGTGGTTGTTGGTCTGTAAAAGTGAATATTCACATTCATTCGCTTAAAATGCTGTGAATGTCAGAAAGCGCACACCAAAATTGACCTATTTTGGATTTTTAACCACTCCTATTCCTAAATTTTGACCTTTTTCGCCTGAATTAAGGACAGCCCTGCTCAGTGGAGCTCACTTGTGATAAAGTACTAAATCAACGTTTCTCATAACTATCGCGATTTTTTGACTTCTCGGTGGACATTTTCAATAATTGATCGTACAAGTTTATTTGGGCATAACGAAGCAGAAGATTCACACCAGTCAGGGCCAATTTCGTCCATCATTAAAAAAACCAACCACACGAGGTACTGCGGATCTACAAAATAGGATCGAACTTGATCATACTAACTAGGTGAATGGCGCCAAACTTGAATCGCATCGAAGATCCAAGCCAAACACTGGAATGGATGGAATGATGATAATGAAATGTGAGTGAGTAAAAATGAAAGATGCAATTAAGCCGGCATATTAAATGTGTTCATTTGAGCACCTGTGACCTTGGGTTCTAACCTTGTTTTGACAGGCTAGTAGAATCATTGTTCATTGGAAGTACTTAGGAAGCCTAACCAAAAGAAGTTCATGTTTTGTATTAATAATGCTAGGTAAATCGATAATAATTGACTAGTTTGCATCATGTTACTTACAAATGAGTATTTTGATGTCTTCTAAAGCATTCACCTCAGCATTTTGAAGAAGAAAGGGGTCCATTTCTACTGACATCCTTGAAAGTCTTCAAGGCTTGGGAGGAATTTTACTTTTGAACACTAAACGGGTTACGCTTTCAGCTATTTACCAGCAAAATAAATGGTCTTCCAAGTGCCAATGTCGATAAAAAATGGCCATTACCCAAGTTTGAAGATGAAAGAGTTCACTTTGGCCACGCTTGCATTGAGCACCCAGTGAGGAATCAGCTAAATTTTGAAACGAGAATTGAAACGCAACAAGCACCATCACTGTACGAGTAGAACTCGAGCTATGGAAAGCAGGGCAAAAGATTGTGCGTAATGAGGCTACTCATTTGGTATCCTTATTTATTTCAATGGACGGTGCAAACAGTGCGGCTGAAAGTCATCAAACGCTCTTCTAGTGGAGAAGTGGAAGCAGACTCAACAGAGTAGGAAAATCAAGTCATTATGGGGTAGGATGGAATCCGTTGTAGCAGATCAGACACTTTCCTTCATTTTGTCACTCCCCCCCCCCCCTATAAGTCCTTTCAAATTAACCTTCATTCTCTACGATACCATACCATGCCAGATAAGTTGGAGATACAAGAATGCGCGAACTTCAAATTAATCCAAAATGGACTTTTTGTGTGACTATATGCCCCATCCATGTTAAATTTCCAGGGCAATAAGAAGGCAACTCATGGCAATATTCCACTTGAGTAGAGAGAAGGTAGCCGGTAGCTTCTCGAATAGGAAGCACACAATCCATCACTCACTCAGTGACCAGTGTTTGGTAATACACACTCCTCTGAAAAGGCATCAGTCCCGTAGCCTTTGCCTTCAAGGAGACGTGTGTTTCCCCTCCCCTCCCCTCCCCTCCCCTCCCCACCACCACCGAACCACTTATCAATAACGTTCTTCAAGGGGTGTGCAATAGACTTACCTCCACATGGTGCACCCTGGGCAACGTTTACTCATACGACAAAAAAGTCTATTAACCGGCAGTTGACTTCTCACTTCAAACTACCATCACCCCCCACTGTATGTCAAATTTGATCACTTTCACAGTACTCAAATCACATTTTTTCTACCATCGTCTTTGGAACACTCTTCTGTTCTCCACCCCCACCCCCTCTCGACTTTTTTTGATTTTGATGTTCCATCCCCCCTGTGAAGCTTGAAGTCAACTAAAGGGATAACGATAACCATCAAAACGCCTGCCATTTGACATAAATAAATAACGTTCTTCAAAGAAGTAGCGGCAAAGCTCAAACAGGAGCTGAGACGTTGACCTGAGGAAATTATTATTATAAAGAAATGAAAGACGTGGGAGTTGGGTAGAAGTTGGGAATGTAGCCAGAACTTCAAAGAATAATTATGCAACTTTTTCTCTTTTTCTATGAGATTGCTCGCTATTTACTCAGCTTTGATAACTTCATGTATTTTCAATTTCTTGCTACATAACTATTTTCCAGGGTAGTCAATAAACCCAACTCTGAGCGAAAACATCTCATTGCCTTCTTCTATTTTTAGTCAACTTATTTGACATTGACAGGACTACTGCCGTTTTTGTTAGTGCGTAGAAAAGTTAAGTTGAGACTGGAGATTTATTTTCAAAATGTGAATCTGCATTTAGCCACAATCAACTTGACCGCAATTTATAATGAGGCTCCTTAGTTAAGTCAATTTCCAAATTAGAAATGATGGGTTACTCTTGAATAAAGGTACCTAACCTTGAATCAATCAATTTTAGAGCTGAAGCCAGCTGAAGCAAATGTTGTGCGTAACTTCTGTCGAGAAAAGTTGGATTTGGAGGTGTGTTGGATCACAAGAATTCGATAGTGACAAAAAACTCATTTATTAACTCATAATAATGGGGTGGAACATCAATGGCATAAAAATTCGAGAGGGAGAAGAGAAGAGTGATTCACAGATGTAAAAGAGTCAGACACAAAAGTGGAGATAAAGGTATGGTGAGTACTGTGGAAGTGGTGGAGTATGACATGTTGGGGTCATAGAGGTTTGAAGTCAGAAGTCAACTGTCCGGTTATAGACTTTTTGGCGTTGCCCAGGGTGAACCACTTGGAGGTAAGGCTATCGCATACACCATTGTACGAACCTAAATTCTTTCAAATCAAGATAAAATTAAACACGCTCACGTTGTCTGTCAGTTGAAGTCCTTGTGTTTCTTTGCAAATTTAGCGCCTGATACGGGACATGATTCCACCCCCCTTCTTTATTCACAAAAGATAGTTGATTCAGCGGTACGAGTCTCAAAATTTGTAAGAAAGGGCATGTCACCCAAGAAAGTGCAGGCGTATTTCGGTCACGCTCCTCTCGAAAGGTATTTAAACGAGGCCAAAATTACGAATGCTTGAAACCCTACAATGGCAAACTTAACTCTCCTTGCATTTATTATTTTTCCATTTGTCACCACCCAGCCCGTAACAACCTTTACGGAATCAAATGTGCCCATAGAGCAATCAAGCACTTCAGATGGAAACGCCACAACTACCTCCACGACCTCGAGTGCTCCATCTGACGACGACGGTATCGATTATCCTGACGACTATGGCGAAGATTACAAAGAAGCCGCTGAGAATGATGATACAGGTGTACATATGGCAATTGTTAAGCCTAAGCATCTGCAGAAGAGACGCGCAGCCGAATGAAGATGATGCAAGCCTACTCATCCCAATAAGCACTTGTTCAAATGGGGTGGATGAATAATACTTCCGGAGACCGCGAAGTCACAAAACCCAACACCTCCTGCTACCTTTGCCACAAGATGATGCCCCATTTGCTATCTAAAGGCTCCGCCAACTAATCTACAAGAAGGCCTTAATGAAACATAAATTAGTGAAAATCTCAGCTATTTTAAATCAACCCCCAATGCTCAGATTTCACGCGGTGACACTCAAGGTGAAGGCCAACCGGAGAATCTGAAAGTTACACTCTACCTGGAATTTGTTTTAAGATTGAAGTGACTACCCCTTATGCAGTAATGTTTGCATGCAACAAATTCACTCCAATTTGTCCGTCAAACCAGCTTCCAATTACTTTAATTATTTAATTACAGAAAATTTCATTTGTTATAGAGCTGAATTCGCCAATTTAGCGCAGAGGAAAACAAACCAACATTAGCGTTTCATATACACAGAAAGGGAAAAGATACATCAGAGCATTTCATGAACTGCTGTCTTCAGGACTTCCGTTCTCTTCGGGTATAGTGGATAATTCCATTTCTTCTTCGGTTACCCACGAGGAGTCCGAACCACTTGAGCTTTCACCACTTTCAGAACTTGTCGAATCTTCCTCAACATTATCTTCGTCAGATGATTGCGAATAAGACGACCGCCTGAAAATCATGTCATCCATCTCGTCGTCGTCATGGTGACTGGAGCTTGAATCGTTATCATCCTCATCGTTCTCCATCTCTCGTGCCGACTAAGATAGAAGCACGAAAATAAGTACTACTGAAATGTTACAAATAGAAGACAACTTTCAAAATGGAAGTTACAAGTGTTCAAGTGACAAATTACAATAACTTCCTCATTTTTGAAATCCCAATCATAAGTATTTATGTCCCAATTAGGGAACTAACGTTCAAAATGCACTGAAAGCCAGAGATGAGTAATAGTCATTTGTGTATTTAACTAAATGCAAAACGAAAAGACGAAATGAAAGATACCCCCTTCATCGCATCAATTTGTGTAAATAATTTCAATAAGTAGAAAATCCTGCCCCGCAGCCTATTTAAAGCCTCAACAGAAGTGGGAATTACCTTCTTTTGTCCAATGGAGTAGACTCGGCATTGGCCAAGGTTGTCACTGTTGTCATGGAAATTCTCCACAACGGCCAAACGCATGTCCCTTGTATCGACGGCTAATTGGACGATAGGATGCTTCACGTCTATTGAGGCAATGAGACTGTAGTCCAATGCATCCATGGTGCGGAATATCGTCTGTATTGAACTTTCCTGATAATCCTCTATGGTGGAATTTGAACTGCGGTCGAGACATGCTGACAAACCGATAAAAAAGACCATTGAAAGGAAACGAAGGCAGAGGACAGATTAATCTAATTGAATTTAGCGGTTAACTCAGAAAATCAGCCGTTCACCAAGGCGGAACAACAAAATTAGCTGCACACACACACACACATACTAACTAGTTTATGCGACATCTTTTAGTTAAATATATCAAACTAATTGCCAAAACACGGACCTATTAGAATCGCACTTTAAAGGATGCAGTCAGAAAGCTATCCTCTGGTCTTTAAGAAAAAATTTCAATAGATAATATAGTGGCCTAGAATTTGGGGGTGGGGGGGGGGTTATACGCCCTAGATTTTGTGACTAACTTCACAGGAAAGCAAAGCGAGGGTACAAGGAAGTTATTATAGTGAGAGGGCAGCAGATGCCTACCAGCGTATATAATGTCTCCTTTTTCTGAGAAGGTTGACTCGAACTTATCTAGTGCTTGAACAGTCCTGAGGAGTCGCCATGTTCGCATATCCCAGACTGCCGAGGAGACAATAATCTCCAAACCATTGGGATGAAATACTCCCGAAATAACATCCTGAAATTTGTCAATTTTGTGCACAGGGGACGTCGGGGTGACCCGACTCCGCACGTCCCAAACAACACCATCGTTAAGCACGAGATGATCGTCCATCGAGAAGGTGGCCTTGTTGGCGTCGTATTCGCTCTGCTTCGCCGAAGAAAAGAGTTCAGTAATACACTGACCTGTTGCCACGTCAAATATCTACACGAAAAAAAAAGAAAATCAATTTTAGGACGATTAGACAAATGCCGAAAAGGGTGTCGTCTCACCTTTGCAACCTTTCCATAGGTTGCGACAATCATGTCTTGCAGACCAGTACGACTGAACTCCGCGTGTTTGCAACCACTTCTAGGAATTCTGCAAGGAAGAAATGCGTTATAGCCAGCCTCACACCACATAAGTTGAAATCAAAAGGCCCTTTTTTAAATCACACAACTCTGTAGCCAATATGCTATTAGGTAATGAGGCCTAAAGTATTAAGGAACAAATCTGATTAAGATATCGGGTGTGGCACAAGCCTCACGACAACTCCTTTTATTCCAGAAGGGGGAGACAAGAAAATCGGTGAACAAAGAGAACCACTCCACTGCTGAGGACCATGCCGATACACACTTACTCTCCTACTTTTGGTGTAGGTGGGGAAGTCTTTCAGTGGAGGAGACAGCCCCAAGCTCAAGCTAATTAAAGGTCATTTGGAGACGTGAAGACCACGTTTCCTTGAATAGGAGCTGCGCGCGTGGGAGGAGTGACTTCTACACTTTAGTGAATTGAAGATCTTACAACAGACAATTCATCCTATACATACTACAACAGCTAGCTGTGAATAATGATCAATTTCTTACATTGGTTCATCCATGGTAGAAATGAATGGAGTAGTTGCAGATGTTGTATTGCCGCCCTCAGAGTTGCCACGCAGGGCGAAACGAGCCAAGCAAAGGGAAGGTTCACCCCATTGCGAGCACATGAGGAGACGACGGCCATCTCGTGAATGCTCCAGTCGATTAATGCCGTCAGAATGCTCGTGGAAAATTTCAATTGTGGGACCTAACTCCTCAGCATTCACCCAGCACACTGCTCCTGAACCCGTTCCAAGAAAGAGGCCCTGGTCTCCAAGACCTCCACTGCCACGCTGAAAGTAACCCAGTCTCATTTCAGAGGTTTTAATTAGTCTTCTAGAAGCCATCATAATAAACGCGTGAAGAGAATTCGATGTGTGTATAGGTGAGATTTTCTAGAGACGTACCAATTAAGGAGCCTCGCGAAATTCTACCGTCCCTCTTTTTGTGACCTCAGCGATGCTCCTTGCCAACTACCTCTAGTTGCATTGAGTGTACCAAAATTCTAGGCAATGATGGACAGTGTTTGCACCTGCCCACACATTAAGTAAGTCAAAGTATTAGAAGCGCATTTTCTCTTGATCTTCTCTATTTCCTTTTAGTCATTAAGTGAATTCTGATCTGAGACTAATAATCCGAGTCTGGTCTCTCAACTTCAAAAGAGAAAAGTGATCAGTACATTTTTCTCTTTATCCCCTACCCCCCCC
>UZAE01014465.1:0-12123 GCA_900617975.1 Rodentolepis nana | reverse complement strand
ACGAAATCAGTTGAACTACCTAAGCAATTTTGAGGACACGAGATATATGACGTGGTAAGCGTATATTGCATAGTTGGCAAGCAACCTACAAGTTCAGTCATTGAATGCAAAAGTGTTATTTTGCGTTGCTTAAGCTCGCGTGTTGATTGGTTGTGAGCTCCTTCACGAATGGCCGCACTTTCCAGTTTACTAAATGGCGAATGAGACTCCTTTGATCAGCACAAGTGTCGATTTCGGGGACCAATTGCGATAAACATCGCAACAATGCTTGGGTTCACAAGGAGAGGGTTCAAATACATTGAGACAGGTGGTAAACCAATACAAACACTTTATCAACCAAGAGAGCAGTTTAGGTCACTAGATTGCTCGGTCAAAAGGTGCACAAAGACCAATGTGATAAATAAATAGCAGGGTCAATCTGACCCGAAGTAAGAACATTTAAAAGTGTTTATAAGAAAAAATATGCATGAAAATTTTCCCAAATATGCATCACTGAGAACAAAGTGGTCCAAATCAGTAGCCAATTGAAATCAGTTCTGATTTTACTTGGGAAAATCCTTTGTTAGTCAAACATTTATTTATTTATATCAAATGACAGGCGTCTTGATGGTTATCATTAGCCCTTTAGTTAACTTCAGGCTTCACAGAGGGGAAGGAACATCAAATTGAAAAAAAGTCGAGAGGGAGGGGACAGAAGAGTGTTTTGAAGATGTAAAAGAGTCAGACAAAGGTAGAGAAAAGGCGGGTTGAGTACTGTGGAAGGGGTCGAATATGGCATACAGTGGGGTGATGGTAGTTTGAAGCCAGAAGTGAACTGTCGGTTAATAGACTTTTTTGCCGTATGAGTATACGTTGCCCAGGGTGCACCACGTGTTAGTCAAACATTGAGCATCTTATCAACGCCAGGACTTTCCTTAATTTGCAGGTGTTGCTCAAACTCCTAATAAAATTCGGTCTGCTAAGATTGTGGCGGTAGAAATAGGAGGGAGAGAACGATGTCCTAACAAATCTCATTTCATTTACCTGCTCTTATTGAAATAACTAATTTAATTTAATTTGAAATCGATAATTGAATTCGCATTACTCTAATTTTGGTCTATTGCATGGAGAGACCTATTTCATCACCACAAGTCAATAGAAATTCACCACTATAATCAGATATTACAGCAGCTCGGGGTTTTTACATTAAATTAATTTCTATTCGTCTTTTCCTTATTAAAAGATAAATTAACGATAGAACCTCCATGCCCCTATCGTGCTTTAATTCATAAGATAACTGGTTTGAAAAATTAGAAAAAAACAAATGCCACATCTTATTTCATCTATTCTTAGAAAAATGACCACCATATTATAGTTAGCTTTTATATATTTGAAAACTTATTAAAATTCTGTGAATTATCATTAGATATCTTTCATTTCGTTCCAGAAAACTTGAAAGCACATTTGTCTATCTTAACGTTGATTTAATCTTCCAAAGTCACTAACTAATTAATCACTGCTTCGTAATATTGTTTTTCACATATGTTGTCAACAATTTTCTCTCTACATAACGTGATGGTATTAAGTAGTGCAAATGACCTTGGAAAGTCTCTCATTACGTTGGAATGCAAATTAAAAGTGGCTTTTGAGCACTTTACTAGACGTGAATCATTTTTTTAATTTGAAATAATAATATTGGCCTTTCTATTAAGTGTTGAAATAACCTTCACGATAACATCAAGATAAAGAGAGAAATCATGATTCATTTTCAGTAATTATCGATTAAGGTACCAAGGTACATGTGTATACTACTAACTGAATTGAAACAAGTAATGCCCTATTGAATTAACCACAACAAAAGCAGAGAATCCCCTTAAAGTTTGTTTTTATTTTTCTTCGCGGCAAGTCGATTGCAAATCAATTAAACTTCGAAAAAAGCAAATATTCCAATAATTTTAGAGAGCAGATTTTTATAGCTCTCGCTTTATACCAAGATTTTACGGGCTTAGGAATGTTTTCTCTAATGGGAGTGCCACTTTTCTGCCTCTAAATTGGAAATAAAGTTTAATCGGAGTGTTCTATCATCTCAAAGGAGCCATTAGAAGCAAACTCCTCATTAAATAACCAGAGGTTAACTCCACCCACCCACCCNCCCCCCCCCCCCCCCCCCCCCCCCCCCTCCTGATATGAATCTGGATCGATTTCTCTTAGTTACTCAGTTCTCTCATGCATGATTCCTTTTTAATCTTATCTTGGACGCGCGTTCTCCGGAGTAACTTTCACTTCTTAAATTCTTGTTAATTATTTATTTATTTAATACAAGCGTTGTCAAGATTTGCAGATAAACACCGCCTTCTGAAGATGGGCTTTTTAGATTCTAATCACCTACCTCCATTCTTATAGTAGCAAAATAATGTTTAATGAGTTTTCGTGTTTATTGAACATGCTTTGGTAAAATGTGACTCGATACTTTTTTTCCTAGTCAGTTATAATTTCTGTGGAAGCTTAGTTTGCTATTTTTGTTGTAAAGGTGGTGCAATTTTACTCTCTACAAGCAGTCATTAATACATGCGTATCAAATGGCAGGCGTTTGATAGGTATCATTAGCCCATTAGTTGACTACGGGCTTCATTGAGGGGGGAGGAACATCAAAGTGAAAAAAGTAAATAGGGAGGAACGGAAGTGTGGTTTAAAGATGTAAACGAGACAGACACAAAAGTGGAGAAAAAGGTAAAATGAGTGTTGCGGAAGTGGTGGAAATGACATACAGTGGGGTCATGGTAGTCTGAAGTTAGAAGTCAACTGCCGAATAATAGACTTTTTTGCCGTATGAGTATACGTTGCCCAGGGCGCACCACGTGGAGGTAAGTCTATCGCACACCCCCTACAAGCAGTCATTAATACTTGCGTATGAAAGACCCGCTTTCATTGTTCAGTGTATGTGCAAGTAACAACTCGTCAGTCCTCCTTAATTAGTTCCGAGTGTTCTAATTAAAGTTGCCTAATAGTGAACCTTCTGCGGTAAACACACACCTAACAAGCAATGCAGTAATTGCATCGACTGCCCACTTCTATACGTTTCAAAAATGGAACTTACTGCTGCAAGATAGTTGCTCCATGCGGATGATCGTGCTTTAAATAGCCGCCAGCAGGTCAGGGTGGTTCAACATCTACACCAATGAGCGAGATGGTCAGCTGTATTGATTAAAAGTTATTTCATAATTAAAAATGTGAGTTGATAATCAAAAAGGCAGTTATTGGGAAAGATATGAAAAGTCATTTTTTCGCATTATTTTGAAAATAGATTAGTAAATTTTTCTGTGGCGTTGAGTTATTCTCTTTGATGGACTATCCGGACAAATTCTGTTTGACCAAAACCGCATTAATTACTTATCTCTAGGGTCCTGTTTGCAGTGATACCCTTGGGGTGCGCTTTTATTTACACCTAAATTAAACATCACTCCGGCTCACTTTCAGCATCAAGTAAAATCGAAGCTAGTGTTTACCTGCATTAACTTTCAATAGTTAACATTCGATACTTGCTAATAAATGCCTATTGTTATGAGAAGGTGGGCAATTTTGCGAAGGTTTCTTTGTAATCAATAATATTATTTCTCATAACTAACAGCTTCACAATCAGTGTTCTCCGAACTCTCTTTCAGCTTATCTACGAAGCATTGCCGATTACTGAATTCTTTAAAATTACTACAAGCAATGACACACCAATTATCGTGATTGTGCATCGATTTTGTAACTATATCGACTACATGAAATTGAAGTAGGCAAATGAATTAAAAGTTGAGTCACCATGTCAAACAAAGGTTGAAGAAAAGTAGCTCGATCGAATTAAAACCACCGTAAATGGGAAAGAATTCAGATGTCAATTGGATTGTCAACCTAGATGCCAATAGACATTAATCTGTGGCAGTGTAGATATTAACGTGTTGATCATGCCATTTGAAGAGGCTTAATACATAATTGGTTGTTTAGATAGGGCGTAGGCATGGCCCTACTGCATGATTAGGCCATTCGGTTCATTTCTAATGCCTATATCTGTCTCCATGTGTGCTATTACCGCACTCATGGCTGTAGAGCATCATAGATAATTAAGGGTGATTTGACTAAACAAGGAAGTAAATCGACGGAGAGGGCATAATCTCCTCGATGAATCTGGGTCCGGTATATTAAGTAGAGAAATTAAGGGAACTATAGCCATGCAAAGTCCCAACTTCCACAAACCCCAACCTCTTCTAACGCTTTAAGATTCGGTATTTCATGATCCCTCCATGGATTAGTTGAAAGAGTACAAATTGTGAGATATTGCACCTGCTTACTGAACTGTAGGTGATGTATTCTAGTTTCTGCAAGACAGCTGAGGAGTGATTACACATTAAAATGGAAAATTTTGGCTTCTCATTCTCTTATATGAAAGTAGGCTTAAACACCAACTGCAAGTGATTCTGAGAAGTTTTACCATCGTAGTTGTGGCCACTTTGCTAACTGAACAGACCAATATCGGCAGGATCTTGTGGAACAAGTTATCGCTGTGTGCGTCATTGTACACCTGCATGTCTGCTCGCCAGGATTGGGAGGTGCGGCCGTATAACTCTGTATGCAGCGACCGTACGAACAGTGACCAATCATCAACCTCTGTTTAACCTAATTCCCCATCCTGATCATGAGTAGCTCCCTGTGTGTACACACTTGATCCGCAATATACGTCCTGAATAAGCGTACTCCGTGCTACACGTCTGTTTCCTTTATAGCTGGGCTATAGCTTAACTAGTTCTGGGTGTCTAGCTAGATGTTGGAGAATCTACCATAGAGATTTCTGAGTCAGTCAGGCTTTAATAAAGTAGCAATCCGCTACAGTCTCGAGGAATTTTGGCTTACTGTTATTTGCAATACAGTCGAAAATTTAATTACAGTGATCGGTTTCCGGGGTTTAATAATGAAATTAGTTACGAATATGTGTTTTTAATACTCCATTCGCCTTTTTCGCAGTTGGCATAAAATGCTGGCCACATATACCACTGGGATTATATGTTCATATTCCATTCCAGCATTTAATTTAGCTCCCTTCATTATTTTACAAGCCCTGCTTTGAATTTTAATAGTTTATTAAGTAATTTAAACAAAATTAATTCAATTTTGTGTACCGTTTATTTGGGATTTAGGTTTTTGCGTAATTCAAACGTCTTTATAAAGGAACATTCGATATCCAGCTTAATATTATTGATATATCACGGATCACATTTGCGGTGATATCCCCAAATGATTAAAATCAAAAATTTTTGACACCCCTTCCTTGTTTTTTACTTTTTATTCCATTGAAATTACGTGAACCATCCTACTCTCCTCTAAACACGGCACCCTTTGTATCCAGTTGAACTGGGAACTGAAAGGCCAAAACAACAAATCTTTGTCAAATAGAGCAATTTAGTTTGATCTGAAGGCAATAGTTACATAATTGCACCATTGTAAGCAATCATCCCATTAAAATCGAGATTCAGCTTAATTAATGTCGGTATATTGTGAAAAACTAATCGATTAAAGAAAATGCAATGCGAGAATAGGATTCTAATACATATATTTGTAAGTGCGGAGAGTGTGATAGACTTACCTCCACGTGGAGCATCCTGGGCAACGTATACTCATACGACAAAAAATCTATTAACCGGCAGTTGACTTCTGACTTCAAACTATCATGACCCCACTGTATGTCATATTCGACCCCTTCCACAGTATTCATCTTACCCTTTCTGAGTCTTTGTGTCTGTCTGTCTCTTTTACGTCTGTGAATAATTATTCTGTCCCCATTCTCTACTTTTTGTCACTTTGATGTTCCTCCTCCTCTCGGTGAAGCCCAAAGTCAGCTAAAGGGCTAATGATAACTATCAAACCGCTTGCCATTTGGTATAAATAAATAAATGATTGAAAATTTCATTACCCATTCACCTCATGGAAAAAAATATTCAATAAGAATTTATATCTTACCTTATTAAAAATTGAAGTCCCTGGATTTTGTTTGACCTTAATCATTTAATTTTTTATCGATCGACACCGATCAAGTTATTATCGCTTGAATGTTGTGGTGGGATAATACAAATTCATTTAGATATGAAATAAGCAAATCTAATTTCATCCAATAGCTGTTCAAAATTAAGAAAGGAAAACCGTTTTATTCCTCGTTTTTGCATTCAACCTCTTTTGTCATCATATGAGTTCATTTAAATCTCGCTGTCTATTCTTAGGCTTAAAATTTCACAGGCGATATTTTATAATTCAATTAAGGGGTGTGCGATAGACTTACCTTCACGTGGTGCACCCTGAGCGACGTATGCTCATACGGCAAAAAAGTCAATTAACTGGCAATTGACTTCTCACTTCAAACTACCATCACCTCACTATATGTCATATTCGACTACTTCCATAGTACTCACCTCACATTTTTCTACCTTTGTGTCTGCCTCTTTTACATCTTTGAAACNATGAGAATGATCCATTTCTGAAGAACCTAGTTACTGGCGACGAAAAGTGGATAGTTTATAAGAATGTTACTCGCAAGAGATCATGGGTGAAGCAAGATCAACCAGCCCAAACGGTATCAATAGCAGCAGAGATTCACCAAAAAAGATTATGCTGTCAGTCTGGTGGGGGGATCACAAAGGAATTTTGTATTTTGAACTCATGCCACAGAACCAAACGATAAATTCAAATGTGTATGTTGAAGAACTCGAAAAACTGAAAGAAGGATGCAATTGAAGATAAGCGGCCGGCATTATCAAATCGGCGGAAGGGTGTTGTTTTCCATCATGATAGCGCAAGGCCCCACACATCTTTGGTTACTAGGCAAAAATTATTGGAACTGGGTTGGGATGTTTTGTCACACCCACCATATAGCCCTGACCTTGTGCCTTCGGATTACCATTTGTTTCGTTCCATGCAAAACTCTTTAAATGGTAAAATTTTTAACAACGCGGATGATGTCGGATCACACCTAATTCAGTTTTTTAATAGCAAAGACCAGACATTTTACGAACGGGGAATTTTTACTCTGCCAGAACGATGGGAAAAGGTCATCGACAAGAACGGCCAATATCTAATTGAATAAAGTTATATTTTTAAACAAAAATTCCGAATTTGCCTTCTTATATGAAATCGGCAATGACTTAGTTGACAACTTAATACCATCACCTCACTCTATGCCGTATTCGAATATTTCCACAGTACTCACCTCACCCTTTTTCTACCTTTGTGTTTTTCTCTTACATCTTGGAAACACTCTTCTGTTCCCCCCCCCCCTCTCGACTTTTTTCACTTTGATGTTCCTCCTCTTCTCTGTGAAGTCTGAAGTTAACTAAAAGGCTAATGACAACCATCAAGATACCTGCCATTTGATCTAAATAAATAAATAAATAATTCAATTAAAGGCCCGACAAGTATCGAGTATTGATTTTGGGCATCTAAGTGGTTTAAAATTGTTAATACTTTCAACTGCTTAGAAATCCAAATGATTTGCATTTAGAGTTTTTTGGTAACCTTGACGCATTGTTGGATTTTCAGCCAGTTTAGATCTTAAATTATTACCTTTTTAATAAAAAATATGTAGAAAGCACATATTTGAGGAATGAGAAGAAATTTTGTCCCGCCGTACCTTTAAGTCTTTCTAAAAATTTGTAGTTCTCAGAAATGGCAAGACAAAATTTTAAAATGTTGCCAATATAACTTCACTTCTAGCTCCCTATTCCTTTTTTTACAAAATGCTGCCCAGTTGCTTGAGAAATCCCACCCCCTTCCCCCCCCTTTCCCCAATTTTCATCGCCTCTTTCCCCCACTTGGCGTAATGAAAGGGCGAAAAATTTTTTTATTCAAATTTGAAATGCCTCCATGGCGTAATTAAGAAGAATTGATATATTCCATTAATTTGAAGGTAGGCTATTATAATTTTTCTTTCCACTGCCCCAAAACCACTGTGGGCTATTCGACTGTGTGAGCAATTATTGTCTTTTTTGGAGCGAGGGTAGACTCCACGTTGGTTCAGCTTATTCTGCGTGATATTTTTGGAATTATTTCTACGTGCTGGTCCATATTCTCTGTGCAATAAGATTTGGCATTTAAATGCAGAATTGCTCTCACAACATCTCCAACCTATCAGTGCCCTTTCTGAATGATTTCATTGTTCTAATATTCGAAAAATAATTTTGATTTTAGCCATGAAATATGTCTGCATTCTTGCTTGAACTATAATTAATTGAATATGAGGGAATTTAGATGCAAAATTGTTTTCTTGCTAGCAATTATTAAAAAGATGGCCTTAAAGTTATGAAATAGCCTAGTAAAATCACGAAAATAATGGTTAGAAGTTGTTGTATGACGACTCAAATGGTTTTGACCTAAATTTCCATTCCTTCTGACCTTTATAATTAAATTGGCTCTGCTTATCTTGATGATTTATCCTCGTCCTACTCATTTACTCCAATTGTGTGTTCATTTTTTTGTGCGATGACGCTAATAGGTATGAACTCTCACTGAGTCATACCTATACGTTTGAACGCCTTATATTTTTCATTTTTTAATTAGTATTATTATTAGTATTATTATTATTAGTACGTCTCATAAAGCTATGTTCCAGCTGTTCAGTGGTCTTCTTCCTGACTTCCTTATCTGAAAAAATACTCTTAAACTTACCATAAGATGTAATGAAAGTAAACGTTAAGTCGCTGTTTATTAATGGAAGCAGGGGTGTGTGATAGACTTACCTCCACGTGGTGCACCCTGGGCAACGTAACTCATACGGCAAAAAAGTCTATTACCTGGCAGTTGACTTCAAATTACCATGACCCCACTGTTTGTCATATTCGACTACTTTCACAGTACTTATCCCACCTTTTTTTCACCTTATCTACCTTCGTCTTTGATACACTCTTCTGTTCCCCCCCCCCCTCTTGAATTTTTTACACTTTGATGTTTCTTCCTCTCTGTGAAGACTGAAGTCAACTAAAGAGCTAATGATAACAATCAAAACGCCTGCCATTTGATATAATAATAATTAATGGAAGCAAGCACCCAAAACTCGTAGAAAAGAGGGCTTGACCAACCACACACATCCCAAAGTAATTTCCTGGAATTTTCATGAATTCTAGAATTAAATTTATGTCATTTCATCTCCAGCCGTAGGGTGTTTGGACCTTCGATAAGAAATTTCGTCCATTTGTCTAACTGGTTGCGTAACTTGAAAGGAGGAAAATGTTTCTATTTTGGCTTTTTATCTTTACTGCAATTATAATAAAACAAAACTTGGTTCTGAAATATTATATGTTTTATTTGAACTAAGAACCACCCCTAGCATTTTATGGCAACCATTGGAACAAAATAATGCGCTTAGAAGAAAGCAGTTTATCCTCCTGACCTTGAAAATAAACCACTCAATATGCTCGGGCAGTAGGCTATTTGCCTTCTAGCAATGAACTCATTTTAAATGAGATATTGAAGAAATATGTAACTTACTAATTAGTAAGTTCAACTTTCATGCTGAGAAGTTACATAACCACTTTTAAATGCTCGTTGTCTGCTATGGAGGCTAAGTTTCACCCAAAAATAAAATTGGCAATAATTTTTAGAAAATTAAGTTTTGGAATATAAGCATTTTAAAGAGAGTACTTATTAACGGAATTGATGGATTACTAGTCACAGCATTAAATAATTAACTTTTATTTGTTTAAACAACATTTATTTCAAATGGCAGGCGTTTTGATAGTTATCATTAGCCCTTTAGTTGACTTCGGGCTTCGAAGAGGGGAAGGAGCATCAAAGTGGGAAAAACTCGAGAGGGGAACAGAAAAGTGATTGAAGGAAGCAAATGAGATAGGCAGACACAAAGACGGAGAAAAGGTAAGGTGAGCACAGTGAAAGTGGTGGAATATGACATAAAGTGGGGTCATGATAGTTTGGAGTTAGAAGTCAATCGCCGACTAATAGACTTTTTTGCCATATGAATATATGTTGCCCAGGGTGCACTACGTCGTTTAAACAACATGCATCGCATTATTAGATACTTATTACTAAAATAGTTGCAATTTTTGTAATCAATTGCCTCGTAAGCATTGTTTTATGAGATATTAACAACACACATTGAAAAGTATGCTTTATAAAATTGGAAAATCTGAAAAGAAAACACAAACGAAAAGGTGACATTTTATGAGCAGTCCATTTCCATTTTGACGTTTACTTTGTTCGATAAAAATTGACTACCATTGCGAAAAGTTCAGTGTTCTGAAATAAAAATACTTACAAATGAAAAGTCAAGAATTTTAGCATGCATGTTGATTACTATTCTTTCAAGACTTAATGCAATTTTAGACTATATTTTAAAACTAGTTTTTTGTAGTCGAAGATTTAATGATAAACGGTATCGATGAGGACAATTCAATCGGAGGAAGAGCTGGATTGGGAGCCAGTGAATGTCCCAAGTTGTTGAGGGTTTGTGTCAAAGCAAAACGATCGCCTGGTTTCAGCCTCTCGTCTGCTTAGACTTCAAAATTCATATCTCCTGCTGTACAATCACTGCATCATTCTGCGAGTGTTACTCTAAACATCTTTTAATCTTTTATAAGACACTTTGTGATAGCCAAATAAAGATACCCTATTAAGAGGGGTCATGCATGGTGCATGTTTCCAATACCAAAATATAAAAATTTATACCTCGAAATAGATCTCATTTGCTCTTGTTATTTATTTAGGTTTACTTCATAATTGACCAAACCTCGATCATTAACTGTTCAGACATGATAGGCGAAGGGGGTAACTCTATCGATCACATGATTATTTATTCTTATTGAAACGATTGGTTCAAATGTGCACCGAAAAAAACGCATCATTTTTATTGCATGTGTCAAGGATGGTTTTTGAGGTAATTTTGAAGTAACTGTCAAACTTTTCACACCGTTGAAGTAAGAAGGCATAGGTCATGCTCAACCTTTAATTCTCCACAAGTCCGCTAACTGCTTCGTGCTTCAATTGAAATGCTAGTTACATAGTGTTTCTTTTCTTAGTAAATATTACCATTAAGTCTCGTCCAGCTTTAATGAGCACAGTCCAGAAATGATTGTACCACGATTCTAATGTTAACAAAGGTGGAATCAGTTCTGCTTCTTGAAATACGTTTCGTGATGCATTGATAACCTACTCAGTAGATATTTCACTAAACAATTTCATACCATAGGACTCTCATGTACAGCGTCACTTTCACAATTATGCTAATGTGAATTGAATGAGTAAGCGATTTGTTTGTGTGTCAAAGCATTACTCAACTGATCAGCTAATATTGCTAATTTTATTACCTTTCCCACACATTTTAAAGATTTAGTCTCTCCACCACATTTCTTGCAAGAAAGAGGAATATAATGGAAAAAAGCTTTAAGTACAGAATAAAATAAGAGTTCTGTTAGAATGCACTTGTTAATCTCAGTCTCTTATGCTGAATTCACTTTTTCCTTAGTTTCCCAGAAGTTAAGTGGATATATGCACAATTCTTTATTTATTTGCATGGAAAATAGGCTTTAAGATACGGCCAGCGATGAATAAACCTCTAAAGAAAACTCTAAAATAAAACTAATTTAAACTTAATGAATCGTTGTGTCTAAGGTGAGTTTAATATAGTCAAGAAAATTTCTCAACCTAAGCGTTAATGTATTTTCCACACTAATGACATTTGTAAATCTTTCTCAGGCCTCAGATAGAATGTGAGGTATTTAACCAGACAAGAGTAATCTATTCACTAGACTATTGGAATGAGGGTGGGGTGGGGTGAACAAGGTCTTATTTATATTTATTATAAGTAGCCTATACCAATATTGATTGTGCGGTGAGGCTTGAATTAATCCAAGATTAAAATAAAATGATGCGTCAGAATATGATTGGTCCTCCAATGCACCAATCGATGAATAACTGTTGAACTTGTCAGGTTTTGCGCTAGTGATGGAGTGCAATTCCACTTCGATTAGAAGCAAGAGTATAATCTGGCCTTCCAATGATCTACTCGATAATTTATTTATATATTAGTTATTATTAGGCCTTTAGCTGACCTTGGGCTTCACAGAGAGATGGAGGAACATCAAAGGGACAAAAATCGAGAGGGGGGGG
>UZAE01014464.1:0-14185 GCA_900617975.1 Rodentolepis nana | reverse complement strand
ACATTTTTAAATACATCACCTACCGATTACTTTGTATCTGAGTACTTAGGTAAATCGCAATCTTTTTTGGTAACCAACATGATCTTATGATTGACGAAATAATGTATGACCAACAGAATCGGTGATATATCAACTGTTGTCAACTATCCTTTAATTCATGAAATTGGTTTAAATTTGATGATGTCATAAAAATGCAATTTCAATTTCTTCATTTCCTATATTAATTAATTATTTAATTCTGATTAACAGCATGTAATTTCATGTAAATGGGCATTCTTTGAACAATTTAGTGAAAATTTGATTTGGAGACTGTAAAGCCTCTACATTTTTGAGCATAGATGTGCATTTATAGCAATGCTCACTAAAAATTATTATTTATTTAGCCTCTTGAAGTAGGCGAATGGAAGAGACTTCACTAAGGGAAGAATCGTTGAATTGCTTCAATTAAAGGATGAGGTGGAGGGTGTGGGTGGATGGAAATGCAATCGATTTCCAAAAATCATTCAGCAAATGACGTCAATATTTAAAGGTGGCGAATAATTTATCGAAATATTTGATAATATGTGTTTTGTAATAGGAATTTCTACTGATCGTCTTTTCCAATCAAAAAGAATTTTAATTCTTTCCATAAATGGCACTTATTGCTATGGTCTTTATTGCTCATTTGTGAAATAGTAGCTTTCAATCTAAGAACCTCTACTTAAAGCACTATCTATTTCGAGACATTCTAAATTAATTGGCCTTATTAACAGCTGAGGAAATGCTACGAGATAACAATTAAATTGCTTTAGAAAACATCACTTACAGATCAGATAACACACATCAAATGCATTCACCTCTTTCCACTATTGAGCCTGTTGCAAGAGTGATTAAAGCAGATCTATCATTCACGCGATACATCATTCTTTGCTGATTGAGTGTTCCCCTTTGATTCATCTCCTATCCATTTCAAATAAAGAAAACATGTTGTAGAGATTTCGCACTCGCTTATTCCTATGTTGAATCGTGGTCAAAGTGCATGAACTGGGTTTTAATGATGCCAAATTCAAAGCTACATATTGATTTAAATGTCTCATTACTACTCTATAATACCCATTTCATTTTATTTTGTTTCATGTAACTAAAAACAAGATTAAATTGGCTTTTGAAACCCAACTTTAGAATGAGAAAAGTAAATTTATTTTGGATTGCATCCTAATATTGAACTATTATTGTTTGCAAAAGATTGTCATTAAGTAAGAGAAATACAAAATAAAGATAGTAATCAATATGATTAAAATAAATTATATTGACTGTTGTCCTTGAATTGCATAATCATTTTATTTTTAATAAAATTCCTCATATTTCATTAATGCACTCTTCAAACATTTTTGCTAAAGGCTATTTTATTCACATAAATAATCGTTCAGCTTTGTTTACTAGCACTAAATCCACATTTAATATATTTACAATTAACTTTAAACCTTGTACCTGTTTCAAAATAAGCCATAAACTGGTTCTAATGTCTGTGCATTCGAATAATTTAATTAAGTCAATTAATTGGCATTTTGAGTGCATAATAAGAGGCTTCATTTCGAACGTGCTATTAATTTGTCCCACTTGAAGAAATCATTTCCAAAGGAAATTTCAAATATATTTATATAACCTGTGCTAAAGTCTATATTACGGCTGCATTAATTTGACAAATTGTACAAACCCAATACTGGTGGATGATTTGCAGTTGAGTTTAATTGGAATTTTGTATGCCACAATAGTATTAATTTAAATTCGTTTCANCATTTAGTTTCGCAAAATGTAATTTATGATCTATTAACTTTCTTAAAAAATTTGGTGCCTCAATTTTTTTAAATTCGATTATGAAGACTGAAATACATAATTCACTTCCAACTTTGCTATATTCATTCCAAAATCCATTGAGAGATTCCAACAGCAACTAAATGAAATACAATCAAACTTAGATAAATTGTTTGAATTAGAAAGAAAATAACAATTTCGAACAGTGTTAAATATAATTAACTGACTAGAGAGTATATATGCGATTGCGCAACTTATTTTTCAGAATAAAATAATATTGAAGATGAGATATCATTTAATGAAGTCTGTTAAATAAACATAGGTTGCTGAAATTAAGCTTATTGAAGTAATCAGGACGAAATAGTGTTTAAATTCTGTTGAAATTCTTTTAAGTAGTTACTTAAAACGATGGCTATCATATTACAATAAGGACATTTAGTTAGATCTTCTTGGGAAACATGAACAAGTCTGTTGAAATTAGCCATGTCCTTCAATGTTTACCATTTTTGAGTTGGCTTCTCTTCCCTTGGGTGCTTATGAATATTGATGAAAATAATTTGAAAATGTCAAATCATTGCATTCATTAATGTTGCTAAGATTTCTCCAATTTTAGTGCTCCAAACATACGCTTAATTGAGCTGCAATAAATGCTTGAGTATTACCAAAGTGCAGAGGTACAAATTTATTGGCTACTAGGAATTATAAGATTGTGAAAAATGTTGAATTACACCTACAACCCAATGATTACAATTGTATTCGTTTTAATCTCCCTGCAGTTAACTGTTTCTATTGGGATAGATGGCATGGATTTGCCACATTCAACTTGTTCGAGAATTGTGTCAAAAGCATCTGGGAAATCAGGACCTCTAATATTTGCTGTAAGTAGAGCTTCAATGCAATTAATATTTTATTGATTTTCAGATATTGTATTTTTATATCACTGAGGATGGCATATATTCAGTAATTAACATAACAAAAGATATTTGTTATTCAGATATTTAAGTGATTGGAGAACCGTGTACTAAGCGTGATGATAGTGTATTGCTGTGGGCCTTATCACTTCAAATTTCATATTTCACTTAGATCAATTAAATATAACAATCAATAGCGTTACAAGATTTGTAGAATTGGTTCTTTTAACAACCGAATTCAATTGTGTCGTCAAATTTGTCCAGAAATGTCATTTCAAAACTGTTGAATCAGGTTAGATATACTGTATTAAAATGTACTTTCTAAGTTATGAGTTTCAGTGAGATTGGTTTTTGTCGGTTATTTTTAGGATACATTATACCAAAAGAGTAATTTCCGTTTGTTATGTTTGTGAAAGGAAATAGCTCTGTTAAAATTAACATTTCCATTAAAGGAGGAAACCACTACGGTTTTGTGGGTTTATTTTACTTTAAATGAAAACGATTTCATTAAAATTTTATTAATTTGAATTGGCCTTTTGATTTAAATATTATCTTCATTAAAATAGGAGTGTAGAAATTAACGAGCTTATTATCAATTCCGTTTAAAACTTGAATTGTAAAATATTTTACTACTATTAATTTGATTATTAGAATGTATTAAAACCAATGAATTTAAGGAATGAAGAGTTAGCTGCCATCATCAAAGCGTGTAGTATGGTAAATATATATCAATATTAACAGTTGAGTTATCGCAATTTCTATTGAATGAAGTTAACTGACTTGAACCACTTGATCGCAAGAATTACTTGGCTTGAAAGTGCTCAATTTAAGTAGAAAGGTTATATTTTTCTAATATTTGCATAATTTGACAGCTTAATAACCTGACAAGACACTGCACAAGAAGGTTGAGAAGATGTTTTTGTGCAATGATATATGTTAGATTAAACGTGAATATATTAAAAGATGAGCAAAACCTATGCAACTTCAACTGCATTCCGATGTTATTCATGTTGCTAACAGCTACATTTTTCACATCGAAAGTCGTTCTGTTTTGTTTACTAGCACTAAATCCCCAGTTAATATATTCGCAATTAACTTTAAAACTTGTTACCCTTCAAAATATGCCATAAACGGTTTCGAATGCCTGGCATTTGATTTATTTAATTGAGTCGATTAATTGACATTTTGAGTGCATAATAAGAGGCTCCATTTCGAATGTGCAATTAACTTGTCTCATTTGAAGATTTCTTATCCAAATCGAAATTTAAATACATTTGCACAGCCTATGTTGAAATCAATATTCATGATGTGGGGTGCGTAATAGGTTCACATCCACGTGTTGCACCCTGGACAACGTATACTCATACGGCAAAAATAGTCTATCGACTGGCCGTTGACTCCTGGCTTCAAACTACCATGACCCCACTGTATGTCATATTCGACCTCTCAAACTACCATGACCCCACTGTATGTCATATTCGACCCCATTTCACAGTACTCATCTTACCTTTTCTCTGCCTCTGTGTCTGTTTCTTTTACATCTTTGAAGTACTCTTCTGTCTCCCCCCCTCTCGACTTTTTTCACTTTGATTTTCCTTCCCTTCTGTGTAGCCTGAAGTCATCTAATGGGCTAATGTAAACAATCATAACGCCTGCCATTTGATATAAATAAATAAATATATATATATATATATATATGTATATATATAAGTTAAATATTAAAGTAATAAAAAAAGATTTTAGTTATTGATTTTTATTCGTGCTAATCAGCCTTTCTATTTAATATTTAAAAGGATTTAAAATTTGGATAAATTTTAGTAGTGCCTTTATGCACACTTATGCTTTTGCATTTCATCGCCAAGTTTAAGCACATATTGAAGTGTTCTCAAAAATTCCTTTAATATTATATTATCAGGATTTACAAGGCTAAGATTTATTGTAGAAAATTACTACTCATAAGGGATTCAAAAGTATATACTCCAAATAATTTGATCATATGAACCTCTGGGACGATCAATTTTATTATACATGAACAATGGCATTGGTTAATGAACGTAATGAACTTTCGATTTTATTTCATGAAATAAATGACATGTGAGCTTCTTTAGATTCCAAATATCGATTTTTTAAAGAATTTTTGATAGCATTAATATTGCATAATAGTTTTTTATGAAGTCTGTCTAATTTACATAAGCTATTGATATTAAGTGTATTAAATTAATTATTTATGACGAATTAGAGCAAAATTATCTTTAATATACCAAGCAAAATGTAACCTACTTTCGCATTCCAGTATGTCGGGTGACACACCTAAAGGGAAAGCATATTTTGGGAAAGACAAATCAGTATGCACACGTACGCATATTCAAATATTAAACTACCTCCTTTCTCCCAATAGACGCTAACTCCAACAAACGGCCGCTTTTTGAGCAAAACAAAATATGTGCTCGTCTCAATTCCTTCTCGGAGGTATTCCAGTGTGGTATCCATCCGATCATTTGCCATATTGTAGGTAAAGTTTTCTTACGAACCAAAGCATTATCTATATACATTTGTTTGAATTACTAAATCAATAACACTCAATACGACTCACGGCTAAAATGTTGCGATAAACTCTCTTTAACAAAACCTTTTTCCCAAGTACAAATCACGCTTCGGTGTCCCCACGAGTATGCCTGGAAAAGAAGAAACGATTTAGTTTTTTAATACAAAGTTGTAGGGACCTACTTCGAGAGCGATTTAACCAATTAATTAAAATGTTCAGGAAATATGCTTAAAGATGTTTTAAAATTCAATACTTGAAATAAGAAGTCAACATTCGATTTAAAGGTTATAAATTGTGCCATTCATGCATCTTAACTAAATTGATGGGGAGCTCATTATTAGCCTCATTCTTTCCTTAATGAAATTTTAAGTTAAATCAAAATTCAAATTCAGAGTTAGAGAGATATAATTGAAATTATTTCTTTTAAAGGAAAATAAACGCACACGATCGTCGAGGTTCCTCCCTTTGATGGAAAAGCTCAAATTGACAGAGCTCTTCCCTTTCTCAAATCTGACAAAAGGAAACGACAATTCTGATATAATACTTCCTAAAGATAACCGAAGAAGTAATGCGCATATTACTCACAATAAAATTGTAAAGAGGAACTCACTCGAAGGTTTTCAAATGGATCACAAATGGCTTATTGAAATACTTGTCTCGAGATAATTTTTTCACTTTGCCATTTGAAAATAAATAAATGTGCTATGCCTTTAGCAAATTTCTGTTGTTTCAACTCTACTCAACAGTGTTGCGTGCATTCGCGATGTTCATACTTTCTGAACCAGATCAATAACCTTGGGGGAATAATGTAGCTTAGAAAAATGGCGTTATAGGCAATTAAGACATTATTACAAGGCGGACTGAAATTGTTAGATCTCGTTCAACTAGCACAGCTAACATGAATCTAATTTCTTTGAAAAATTGTGCATAGTTTCGTAAAAAGACGTGCGGTCAACTATACCACAATCTGCCAAGGGGCAGATGAGAATGGTTTATTATCAGCAAATAAGTGTCACTATTATTGCCCTTCACCTGCAAACTCACCATACCCATATGGTTTCACTTCACCGACTCAACTTCATATGTCATGTGACCGGGTTTTCATTCAAATGTTCATTTCATTTAAGCATTTTTGAAACTTGATGAATTAGGTTTTTTTAACAATGGCATGCATAATCGTATATGTCTCATTTGTTGATGCACTGAAAAATGGCACGCACATTCTAAAAGTGCGGCATTGCTGGCGACCGCACTGGGGAAGAATATGAATCGAAAAAGCCATATTCTGATTAATGTCTTAACTGCGTATTTCTTTAAGCAGCTTTACATACGACCACCATAATTCGCACACTATCTACTAATAAATATTCAGTAGCAATTGGTTTAAAATGCATTTAAATGAAAATTTCAGTATTGTGTTAATTAACTATTAATTTGATGATTAGAATATTTTAAAATCAATGAATTTAAGGAATAAATAATTAGCTACCAACATCAATGCGGTTAGTATGGTAAATATATATCGATATTATCATTTGAATTATCACAATTCCAATTGAATGAAGGTAACTGACTTGGACCACTTGATCTCGAGAATTACATGGCTTGAAAGTGGTCAATTCGAGTAGAAAGGTTATACTTTTCTAATATTTGCATATTTTGACAGCTTAAGAACCTGACAAGACACTGCATAAGAAGGTTGAGAAGATGTTTTTGTGCAATGATATATGTTAGATTAAACGTGAATATATTAAAAGATGAGCAAAACCTATGCAACTTCAACTGCATTCCGATGTTATTCATGTTGCTAACAGCTACATTTTTCACATCGAAAGTCGTTCTGTTTTGTTTACTAGCACTAAATCCCCAGTTAATATATTTGCAATTAACTTTAAAACTTGTGTTCCTTCAAAGTATGGCATAAACGGGCTATAATGTCTGGGAATTTGGTTACTTTAATTGAGTCGATTAATTGACATTTTGAGTGCATAATAAGAGGCTTCATTTTGAATGTGTTATTAATTTGTTCCGTTTGAAGAATTCTTATCCAAAGCAAAATTGAAATACATTTGTATAGCCTATGTTGCGACAGTAACTTGCAAAATTGTTCCAACCCAAAATTAGGTTTTATTGAAATTGTGAGTACCGCAATATTATGACTTCAAATGTGTTCTATCATTTATTTTAGGACAATGCAATTTAGTTTTAATTAAATTAATTAAAAAATGTGGGTGCTTAAATTTCAGTTTTAAAATTTGCTATTGCATTTCCAGCTTTGCTGCATTCATAGCAAAATCCATTTAGCGATTCCAACAGCATCTACAAGAAATACAATTAAATTTAGGTGAATCATTTAAAACATAAAGACAATATCAATTGTAAACAGTGTTAAAAATATAATTAACTTTCAGAATAACATAATATTGAGGATGAGATAGCATTTAATGAAGTCTTTCAAATTTGCATAAGTTGCTGAAATTAAAACATATTGAATTAATCAAGACGAATCAGTGTTTAAATTCTTTTGAAATTCTTTTTTTAGCTACTTAAACCGATGACTATCATTTTACATTAAGGGCAATTGGTTAAAGGTTATTAATTGGTTACTTGAAATGAAGCACATCATTTTATATAAAGCACAAGTAGCGAATCTAAACTAGATAAAACCTGTTTTGAAATCTGTCATTTCCAATTTCGACTTACTCCTGCTTGAAGATGTCTCTTGTTCGTTGCTTGGAAGATTAGCGCAACTTCTCTGCACTAGTAATAATTGCTTGCAGTCCCATAATTTAAGCGAATTTGTTAAGCACGATCTAAAAAAATCGTTATTAATCGGATAAATTCCAGTTTGCTCAATATTTTCACAAATTTGACATATATGTATATTTCAAATGGCAGGCGTTTTGATAATTAACATCAGCCCTTTAGCTAAATTTGGGCTTTACAGAGAGGAGGAGGAACATCAAAGTGACAACAAGTCGAGAGTGGAGGGGAACAGAATAATGATTCACGGATACAAAAGAGAGACAGACATAAAGGCACCGAAAAGGTGAGATGAGTATTGTGGAAGGCATTGTTGATTAAATTTCGGAAGAACAGTAGCACTCTAGGCTATTTTCGATCCCCAAATTTGAAAAATACTACTTATTTACCATCCTTTAGAGTATTTAATGCCTTACACCCCACATTTATTAATTGTGGAAGCTCTCTGATAATTGCTATATGCCAAAAATGGGAAAATAGTTTAGATAACCAAAATTATTATTGCTTAAAGTATCAGTATCAGGAAAGATTTGAATTATTTCAATGAAATTGTTTTTGAAATCAGCTGTTCCAAACCTAAAATTATTCTGAGGGCAAAATTTAAACTCTTTTGCAACATTCGCTTTCCTGATTAACACAAAATCCGCATAATTTACTTTCATAGTCGGAGATGTTTATTCAGCCAATAGATGTTTATTCAGCCAATAATGTTGTATTGCTGTGAGCCACTCATTACAGCCACAGAGTTGACTCTCAAACCAATCAAGAAGGCACACAACCAAGCATTACGACTAATTACTGGATGGATAAAATCAACACCCATTGATGCAATGCTCATAGTTACAGGAAGCACCACAATAGGTTCCCTTATCAAAGAAATGGCCTTGATCCTGTACGAGAAGCTTCTGCGCATTCCCATGGACAAGTTCTTCAGCAAATATGAGAATAGACCAAGACACCTGAAAACGCAATCTGGTCTAATACAGAAAGCTATAGAACTGAAGAAAGCATTACAAATCGATGACAAACCAAAAAGCCTCTCTCCCCCCATGAACCCATTAGCAGACATTGATGTAGTTGACACACTTGCTAAGAAGGGGACAACGACTTTGCAATGCATGGACCGGCCGATGTCTTTCCACACAATGGAGGCCTTAATCAGGAGAGAATTCCAGACCTCCAGGTTCAACGAACTCAAAGCTCGAACAAAGGAGAAACAGTGGACAGTGGCACTCTCCGACATAGCCGACTGGCCAAGAATCGAACCCGTTGCTGAGTTTAGACTACGTACCGGACACGATTGCTTGGCAAAACACCATCACAGATTGGGATTATACACTCAACCCACATGTCCTCTATGTAACCTACAGGAGGAAATGAAGAAGACCCACCTGATTCGATGTCCAGCCCTAAAGACAAGGACGGAAAGTCAGAGATACTGGGAAGCAAGAAGACAGCTAATGAATTACTATTAATAAACTGCTTTAAATGTACCCCCCTCACCCTTGGGGGAAGCTGAAGTCAAAGATTAAGGGCTAATGATAAATATCATAAAGCCTGCCATTTGAAGTAAATAAATAAACAAACTTTCTTAGTCGGTCTATATTTGCATGATTTGGAAGGCAAGATATTTATCTTGCTTGTAATAATTTGAATGTATTCACCTACTTGATTTCATTTATTTCATTTTTTAAAACTTTTCATCAATTCATTCTAGTTGTTTTGAAGTTAAATCTTACGAATTTCGCTCTTTAAATTAACCCATTTACTACAGTATATTTTTTTTCTTAAAGCAAAATTGTATTTTAAAACATATTCGCGATAAAGATGAGGAATCGGAATTCATTTCATTTATAAGACACGCCATTAACTAATTCGAATGAGAGAAAAAGAAGTCTCTTCAACATGTGATGTTCTGGTGGGAAAAAATATTAAAACCTTTGAAACTACTCGTTAAGTAGAGTTGGCACCCACTTAATGCATCACAATTACTTATTTTCTACGAAATTCTGAGGCACTTTATGCCACTTAACTTCGAACCTCAAATTTGTGTGTAATGTGGAGCAAATAAAAGTGCGAGCAAATGGTGCGTATTCTTACATGAAGACTCTATTACATATCCTCGCTCATTTCTATGCCAAAATCCCCAAGTGTGGAATGGCCTGCGAAGTCAGGTAAGTCGCCTTAAATTTATTGAACCTGACTGTGAGGTAATGCTATGTTATATGAATTTGCCTTATGGACATAATAGGTACACATGTTATGATGGCCTGTTGGCCTACGTATGCACCTATTTGTTCCCATGAGCAATGCCTATCAACATATTCGTACAATGTTTACTAACCATGGAGTAAAAATTGGTGCTTAGCGTGGGTGAACGATTGAATCACGATCCTTGTGATTGGGTAAAAAAATAAATGCTTTAATTGACACATATAACGGTCTTACATTATATGATTGTTCTTTTTAAAACCTCTTCGTCCTTTTAGTTGTTGCAAGATTCGCTGAACCTTGGAGGAAGCCGATTCTAGTCGTCATTAAATCTTGTTAAATACTCTCCTTTACCTTCTCCACCACATCAACGCCAAAGTCACGATAAAATCATATTTGTATATTAAATATTTCCGTTTTCTAGCGATACGAATGTCTCTCCAAATGTCGAAAATTCGTGCAAAAAATTCCAAAAAGATTTAAATGGGTAGAAGGCACTAAATAAGTCTTCGTAGATGATCAGGATGGATCTATGGAACGGGAGTAAAGTTCCGAAAAGGTTTTCTGTTATTTCTCAATTGGTATCTACTTGCAATATTTGAAATCGTCTCTTTTTGGATTTAATTCAGCATGTATTTCTACCCAGGTTCTTCCTTATCGTCTTCATCCAAAGCGACGCCTATTCTATAGCCTTCAAAACGTTTGCTTTTCTCAACTAATGGATTGGATTGCAATAATGGTCAGCACTTTCTGGAGATTCCTCAACGGGTTTTCGTATATTATGTGGTTGCGTCACACTTGCTCAAAATCACCAGAACTTCCTGTTTTAAGGGCGTTGCTACTCTGACCCCTTTAGATTTCTTAGTTGTCACATGCAACGTATCATTTGTGTAGCTCAGAAGTTGAGCTTGAAAGGCTGAATCAGTGTCATAAAGCCACACACCAAAAGGTCTGTTAAACTGAAAAACCAGTAAACAGCTATCTCTATTTACAAACATTTAGAGTATGCTTTGATAATTCAAAATTAAAAAAGTTCCCCTCTCTTGCTTTCTATCCGCTTTTAAATGATCTTAGTTCTCTAATGTCCCATTAGAGAGGAAACCGGTTTTCTCTATTCCTATAAATCTTCAAATTTTATGGAATGAAAATTTTACATAGAAAGATCGTTTAACAGTTAAACCCCACGTAATTCGCTTAGATGACCTTAATTCTTACGAGAAACTAAAGAAATAGGGTTCAAAATGTCCTGAAATGATTAAGTGCGTAAAGTGGGCAACATTTGATAGCATTTAAATTTTACTGAGTGGAGTGGATTTTAATAAGAAACTCTACAAAATTGATGAAATTTTTCGTCCGTTTTGTATTTTATTAGCACATGGAGTGGTTTGGGCAAAGCATTCTCTCGCACCGAAACCTATGAAGACAATGAATACAACCTTTTTGACGCATAAAGAGCAACAGGAGTATTTGAGTACCTCCTTCTCTCTTCCTGTACTCCAAAGTGACTCTGGTGTAGTTTAAGCTGATGAGCGGGTGGAATTTTAATATTTTCCTGCGCATTCCATGCAACACTCTCTTTACTTTTGAATAGAATCCTCTTTTGATTTAACCAGTCTTCAGGTCCCTAGTAATTTATTTGTTTTAATGGCGTTGCTACTCTGACACCTTTAGATTTCTTGGGTGTCACCTGAAATGAATCATTTGTGTTGCTCGGAAATTGGGCTTGAAAGGTTGAATCAGGGTAATAAAGGTTCACATCAAAATGCCTGTTAAACTAAAAAAGAAACAGTAAACACATATCTCTATTTATGATAATTTAGCCCCCACAAGAATTGTAATTCAATCTTCTGCGTCAGAAAGGCCTTGAAAAGGCTTTCGTGTGTCTCCTGACCAATCGTGGTATGTCTGGCAACAACACTGCTAAGCCGGAGCAATGACCATAACCGTGTGCATCAGATTGCAATTGGTCGGCCTGTGGACAGATACAAAATCCAGTTGTGGAATGTGTGTGGGGCACATATTCGTTTATAGACTATTTGATATTTTGTTGAGGAGACATGGGTATTCCTGAGGCCTATCTCTACTATCACCCATTCATTCAATCCTCACACATATCTCAAATGCCCACGTATCATCTTGGCTATTGGCTGCATGAGTTGCTGTGTTCGTGCAATCTCTTAATCAATCAATCGCTCACCCTCTTTTAGCATCACTTATTACTCCATGGTTAGTTAACATTGCACGAAGGTAGTGACAGCAAAAATGGCACAGATGAAATTTGTGCCCCAATCTCTCATTCATTCATGCATTCATTGCTAATATCTTCATGCGTGCGTATGCTGTTGACTATTATCCATACCTGCGTACGGTGTACCTATGCATTTATTTCACCCATTGCAGCCAAAGTCTCGACTGGCTCCGTCTTTCACTTATTCAAGCACTCATGCACTCAAGTCTCAACCAAAAAGACTTTGTTGCTTGTTTACAATGGGAGTCCTCCTTCCTTGTCACAAAATTTAGTCCCACCTATGACTTCACTTGTGTGGGGTTACGTACCCTCTATTCAATACTTGTTGAATCTTTTTGTTCAAATTTATTAAGGAAAGCCTAACGTTTACATTGGGAATGTCATTGCTTTCTAACGATTTCAACTTAATCTATTTTAATTGATTAAAATCATATCCAATCATTTCAGACTAGAAAAAATTAAACCTATCGGTAGAGCTAATTTATTTGAATTGCTTTCATTTCATCAAGTTCTCTTCAACTTTCTTTCAGCATTTCATCAAATATGCGAATCAACAATACCTACTTAATGTGTTTAAGTAAAGCAGCCATTACCAACTGTTAAGTTAGTTATGGAAATAATTTAATTGAAGAGCACCATTTTCCTATTGAGCGTTGTCTTACAGATTAAAAGACCTATCAGGTCCGACAAATCTCGCAATATGTGCAGATGGTGATTTCTAACATTCCATGTCTTAATTGTGGGAAAGCTTGGCATTAGTGTGATAACCGTAATGGATTGGCCAACGTAGAATCCTGTAAGGCATAAATAAGATCAACTTGCCTTCCTCATCGTCCGCAATGATGCAATCGTCAGTATGCGCGAGCAATAGGAAAAATCGAAAAACCAAGACCAAATACCCGTAACAATTCTTCCTCCAACCAGTTCTAAACACTTTGAAGACGGAGTTAAAATGAAAATGTGTAAACTCGTTTCTAAACCCATGTGCCCCCGTTCAACTTCGAAATACCCGATTTTAAATTTTAAAGTCAGGTCATGTCCCAATAAATGGAAATATATGTCAATGCTTGTTAACGGTCTGCTCTCAACAACATTTTGCACCTAAGGCAGATTACAACAAAACAAACATTTTTTTGTTTAATTAAATAATTCCAAAACTGTAGAAGTCTATATAGAATGCAAACGAATCAATCTGATCAATTTCAATCTTTAATTGCTGACTTTCATCACGAAAGATGGAGTTTCGAGCAAGATGTAACCATTTTGGTAACATATAATTATGAATATTTGCCGATTTTAGCTCAATCAAGTTAAGTACCTTGACGAATCGGTAACTTTTTATTTATTTATATCAAATGGCAGGCGTTTTGATAGTTATCATTAGCCCTTTAGTTGACTTCAGCTTTCCTCATGTGTGGTGTGTACATATATAGCAGTTAACTAATAGCAGTATATTGGCTTTCTTTTGGCTTCCCAGTATCTCTGGGTTTCCTTCATTGACTTTAGCGCTGGGAGGTGTGCGATAGACTTACCTCCATGTGGTGCACCCTGGCAACGTATACTCATACGACATAAAAGTCTATAAACCGGCCGTTCATTGCTGACTTCAAATTACCATCACCCCACTGTATGTCATTTTCGACTACTTCCACAGTACTCACCTCACCTATTTTCCACCTTCGTCTTTGAAACACTATTCTGTCCCCCCCCCCC
>UZAE01014462.1:0-14189 GCA_900617975.1 Rodentolepis nana | reverse complement strand
AAATTTACAGCCCTTATTACCGAAATTTGTTGAAACTATTTATTTATATCAAATGGCAGGCGTTTTGATAGTTATCATTAGCCCTGGAGCCGACTTCGGGGCTTCATGAAGAGGAGAAGGGACATCAAAGTGACAAAAAGTCGAGATGGGAGACAGAATAATGATTAACAGAGGTAAAAGAGACAGACAGACACAAAGGCATAAAAAAGGTAAGATGAGTACTGCGCAAGAGGACGAACATGAAAAATAGTCGGGCCATAGAAATTTGAAGTCTGAAGTCAACTGCCGATCAATAGACTTTTTTGCCGTATAAGTATACGTTGCCCAGGGTGCACCACGTGGAGGTAAGTCTAATTTGTTGAAACTAAGATCTATAGTCTGTTAAAATCGATTTTGTTCACTTTTTTTTACTTTTAAAACCCCGGTAATTAACCTCACGTCAATTGATTATATCTAACTTATAGAGACAACAAAGGGGCACAATTTTAAGTAAATTCACTCAGGACACAAAGTATTCAGCATTATCTTTAGCAAAGTTTGACTACAGTTGAATTTCATTTTAAGGGGTCGATTTGGAGCAATCGTTTTCGTTTTAAATACCAATATTTAAAACTAGTTTTAGTTTTGTTATCACATCTTTCACGTGCCAGATCTATCTCTTCCAGAAAAAATTGTAAAAAAATCGTCATAAACTTTATTTTTAAGATAGTAGGAAACAGAGAATATAAATAAATACTGAAAGACTATATATGAAAATTCGTCTCCTTGTGGATACTATGAAGAGCCAATTATGGAGGCTATTGTAAAGCTATTTCCAGGACGATCAGCTGTTTCACTGGGAGGTGGTGATATTTGATCGGACGGTGTTTGTTTTAAAATTCTGGGAAAAGGCAATTGAGAGGGTTGGTTTTGCAGTGGAAAAGGTATATTTTGTTGGAGATTTTGCGAATGAAATCCCAGGGGTGGAGGGAAGAAGGAAAAGGGGATGAGAACCGGATAGGCTTGAGAAGGAGGTGGAGGAGGGACTAAGGATGACTGATTCAAGGAGTCTGTGGGCGTCCTAATAGAAGACTGGATCCTTTTTTTCGCATCATCGGATTTATGTGCTTGGATACGAGATCGACGCTTTCGTCTCCTGTAGTTTCCGTGTTCGAACATGTCTTCAGCTCCATCAGTAACTGTCCAGTAGTTACCTTTTCCAGGTTGAGATTTATCCCTCCCTAATTTGACGAAGCAGTCGTTTAAGCTTAAGTTGTGACGAATTGAATTCTGCCATCCCTGTCGATGAAATCGATAGTAGGGGAAATTCTCCATTATGAAATTGTAGATTCCTAAACATTAACAATTAAATAGTTAACAAGCATAAGAATAACACTGCATTTTTTAACCGAAACGGTAATCCAATCGCAGCCTTAAGGGAACGTAAATAAATAAGCAAAGACTTCAGCATGTTTGATCAATGAGAAGGCGCGATAGAATTCAACATCTGCTAGTGTATACACCCTGATTTATCATATTGTAAACAACCTGCTGTGTTCTCCCCCAGTGGATAATGTTTATGTTAATGACTCATTCTTCTTCCTCCTCTTCTTCTTCGGGGGGAGTTGGGTGCGTGGATGTAACTCTGGAAGCACGTGGTAGGAGATTAACATGTCATTGATAACCATCTTGCTCATTGGACACGCCTTCCCCTCCTCCCCCCAAGATGCTGGGCAAACAAATCTGGTTTATGTATTAATAATTTTCACAAATATGACAGCCCTCGTGCACATTTAAAGCAAGTGTGTGTATGCGCGAGTGTGCATTCACTAGGCCTGAAGACGCTACGAGATACAGTAAATACACAAGCATAGAGGTACACATACAAGACCAAACATGCTCATGAAATACTTAAATAAATAAATCTAAATTAGGTTAAGCCAATCTCTTCCAAAGAGCCACAAGAATAAGCTAATAGTACCTTTATTGTTGTGCTTCTGAGAGATATTGTTTGACCAATAAGCCTGGAATTTGTAATGATAATTCTGAGATGTGACAATTCAATAACAGCGTATTTTCGATACAAAAAAATAAATAAATGACCTAGTCTTCGAAGTAGAGCAATAGAGATGTGTATGCAGCACTAGAGTCCCACCTAATTTGTTTGTGTGTAGAGCTTTTCACCAAAATACACCTTAACTCAGTTCTTGCCGTTTTAGCCTCTTCCTGTGCTCTATGTTAATTTGGCACTCTCAAATCAGCTGATATTGACCTATTAGACAAAATAAAACTGTGCTTACAAATTTAATATTTAATCAATTTTGGAATAGAGGAGGGTGGGGGGTGGAGAGAGAGAACCCAGCGCACATCTCATTTTGACGGATGAAGTGATTACGAAAAGAGAAGTAAATAATCATATTACCAGTCAAATTAATATAGAGCGCATTACCCTATAATTTGGTAAGGTGAATCAATACGTTTCGAGCATTGAGTGTGTTCTAAAATGCAAGATTTTTCACGTGCTTATCATTACAACATTATCGCATGTATTCGGAGATAGGTTTATGAGGCAACAATGATAAAAAAGTTCAGTAAGGATATTACCATTTGGAGAAATTACTTCCATAACAAACAGCCCGTATTTAAAATTCAGGTCCAGTATGAGATGCCACCATTTTCCAAAACTTGCTTTATACCTATTCTGAATTAAATATGATGGCCAACTGTGAACATGGGCTAAAGTCAGTTGCAGTATCATTGTGAACAAGTATTTTTATCATTTCTAGGCGAAAGGAATAGAATTTATACTTGTGAGTACACTTCCGAGAGGCTAATAATTTAAGTGTTTACTCATAAAAAATTTTAAATCAACTTCCATAACTGAAAAATAATCCATGAAATAGCCAGTACTTCAACTCAATTATGGTTGTTTATAGAGGCAGTATTGCCTTTAAATAATTTGAGAAAATATTTTCAAAAGCCTCTGTGCTCACCGTTAAGGGTAATTTTCTTTTCCGGGGTACTCTTAATTGCCATGGCAATGAGGGCAATGTAGGAATAGGGGGGTTTTGTGAGGTCCCCTTCATCTATCGGAGTGTTTGCACCACTTTCCGTAGATGTTGAATGGTTGGTATTGGAAGAAGCACTGACACCACTGCTTCTAATTGAGGCGTCAAAATTATGTGAAGGAAAGTCCTTTTTAAAATTTAGCGTTGCTGTTGCCAACTGATTCAACTGTAGCGTTGATTGATTGAATGAGGACTGATTGACTAGTTGCGGATTGTGAAGACGGCTCTGCATGATACTCTCCTGTAATTGGCGCAGTAGGTCGATCGTAAATGGACTCTGCCCGAATCTACTTGGGCTCTCATTAGCAGTACTAGTCATTAGAGTCTAAATCACAAAACACGCCTTTTAACGCGAGAAAATACATGTAAGCAATGTGACGTGTATTTTTACCAGCATCATAGACCAATCAGTGTGACTGTGAATACGTCAATCCTATTGGTTCTTCATCTAAATTAAGTGATTTTCTGCATGCTTGTAATTACAATTGCTGAAAATGTTGTATTTAAAGAAATATAAAATCAAGAAACTGATCAACATCAATAGGCGTCTAAGAGTATACAGATAAGGTTTTAAGGTAATCAAAATTTCTTCAATCGAAAATATTCTCCTATTTCTTGAATATGACAAGATAAGGTCAATCTCGCATGATTTGTAATTTATACAATTAGCAATATACTAAATTATTTTTCTGACCAACCATAACTGATAATTGTAACATATAGAGTTTGAATTTAAAGATACAAATGTTATCTGGCACCGGCTGAATACCCTACCAAGATAAGTATTCCATTGATTTGACAACTAACTCTGATTTCTCACAATCACCGATGTTAGTGTTCGTCTTCCATTGGAAAATCGAGAAATTTGCGATTTTATAAGCTGCATATAAAACAAGGCATTGACTCTTATTGTGCCCAATTCTCTGCCCTGTTAGAAATCAGTCTCTAACAGGTGCTGAGGATGAAAATACACATTAAATATACAGACCACTAAAAATAAAAATGGTTAACGGTCTATTTCAAGTCAAAATTGGGTTTGTAGAGCTTACTTAAATTTACAGATATGAATTAGAATGATGAGTACAGTTAAACTAATACCTGTTGACCTTTAATGTCAGTGATCGTGAATTTAGAACACATCATCTACCACCCAGGAGAAAAGTCAATCCTAATTGTTAAGTCTAACTAGTAACATTTGTCTGAAATTGAGTCGTAACATGAAATAGACACCATGGGGTTACTTCTCTAGCCAAGATAAGTACTGGAAACGACTTTTCTAAATGGGCTGTTGGATCTCTTATGGGTGTACACGACAAAAGGAGTGGTGTTATAAATAAGATATTCAAGGGATATCCAAGTAGTCATTGAGTTCCAACAAATGATCGCCTTTATTTACCTTGAGGAGATATTTCATGATAAAATCTACTCTCTTCGATCACTTAAAAAATTAATTAATTTGAGTTTGCGTGCTCCCATTTTGAATAAACTAAAAAGGTGACGATGGGGTGGCCGATAGACTTGACTCTACTTGGTACACCCTGGGAAACGTATACCCATATGTCAAAAAAGTCTAATATTCATCAGTTAACTTCTGACTTCAAACTACCAAGACTCGACTGTATGTCATATTTGACCACTCTCCCAGTACTCACCTTACACCTTTCTCTATCTTTGTGTCCGTCTTTCACTTTTACATCTGTGAATCACTCTTCTGTCCCCACTCTCAAGTTTTTTATAACTTTGATGTTCCACCCCACTGTGAAGCCCGAAGTCTACTAAGGACTAATGATAAATATCATAAATTCTGTCATTTAAAATAAATAAAAAATAGGTTGCGGTTATTAATATGCACAAATATTCTTAAATCGATCAACATACACCTTGCTCATTAACGCTACATGGTTCTGGAAATTATCACAATTCGTTGGCACTAATAGCGAACGCTTTATCATGATAGAAATTTTTTATTTTCATATTTTCCTTTTCAACAATATATCCTTTCAAAATAGGAGATCTTTAGTCTATTACTTTTCCTTAAAACTCATAAGTAATACGTGCAGTGGGACTACAAATGGCCATATTAACTCCACTTATTACTACAATAGAATTAAGTTAATCAAGTGGAAATTGAAGAATACCGAAATTAATTAGAATGAATTCACAAATAATTAAGATCTATGGATATTAGATGAAAGAAATTAGACAAACCGATTATTCACCTTAATACAAATGTTAAACAAGAATTTTCATTCTTTAGTGGAACATTTTGAGAAATATGTCAGTTAATTACCGTTTTTTCTAACCAGACGCCTTGAGATCTTGTTTAATTGAATTAATTCATATAAAAATTCAAACAAATACAGAAATTCTTTACTAACAAAAAGTCACAATTTCGGATCTGCCTAGAAGGAGAAGTGGAGAAGAGTGCAGCTGTAAGATAATTACATCATGTGAAATGAGGATTATTATAATATAATTAGGGGCAAGGATACCTATTTCCGCAGTTTGGTGAATCTAGAAAATATTTATAATGCATTATTAAGAACTAAATTTCCATTCGAGTTAACCTCTGGAAAACTTTGCTTGGTTGGAAATTTTTTATTACATTTCAAAAATTCTCATCTTTGTAAACCTGCTGGTTTCTTGCCAGCCTTTGCTAATTAGTTATTTAATTTAATTTAATTTTCTCTGAGCATCAGTCCTTTAAAATGTTCAAACAAAATGCATTTTAATAGCTGAAAAATATTCAATTATCTTTCTGCTTTAATGAGTACTAATTTGAACACTTTCGAATTAAATATATTTGTCATCTTTTTCTTGAAGAGGGTGAAATTCAATTAAGAGACGCAAGGTTTGATTATGCCGAAAATGCACTGAATAGGAATGCTTAGTTTGGATCTGATTGGTTGATAGATGTGGCAAATGGGCGATTTGTCATTCGCTACTTGGGCATAGAAATGCGGGCAGATTCAGAAATGGCTGTATTCTATTGGTTAATTTTTACAACAGCAAAAGATTTTTCTTATTGGTTTCTTTCGGTTTTTCAACATTTTTCATTACTTTACTATTATCAAATAACATACTCAAAATTTGAAATACTTATCGTTTCACAAACAATTTCCACTTGATTAACGTAATTCTATCGTAGTAATAAGTGGAGTTAATATTGCCCATTTGTAGTTCCACTGCCGTAACGTCAGGGTTAAATGTTAATCATAATTGTTTTTATCCGAAGGGTAACATTTTTTCCCATCTCACATTCTGCAAGAGGTATTTCAACTACCTGCACCCTTAAATCGTTAACAATATTTTTCAACACAACTTTGAATTCATATTAAAAGTACGGGATAGCTGGGGGCTGATTTAAAGTTTCAGTATCTACTGTATCATTGAATTATTTTGTTGTTTGATGCCTATGAAAGCGAATAAGTGAGGTCAATATGAAGTAAAGGGGTGGATTGTAAAATTTGCTTTAATCACGTTGAATATTAACTACACTTTAAGCCTACTGCTTCTGTGTAGAAGAAAGGAAACCTGAATGCAAGCCATTTGCATCAGACAGCACAATTTCAGGTTAAAGCTCCATGTTCTCAATTCAGACAATAACAAAGTTGTCAGCAATTCTCACGACTTGCCAACGTTTTTGAAAATCGCCATTAGCTCAGTATGCATATGGTCAATCGCCACCATATCGTGATTCACATATTGAAAGTTGAGGAGTGTTGTTGCTTATTTGAAGAGTTTGTGAGTTTATGGAAGAATTTAGCAGGTCTTAACTTGAGAGACATTAGCTGAGCGCTTTCTTATTTCCAACAGACAACTATATGTGGGACATGTCTGCTCATATTACTACTAATCCGAATGAAGACATTGATTCACTCTAAAAGTTTACTAACTAGAAAGCTAAAAAACAAATAATTAAGTAGGTACGTGACTAACGAAAGCATGAATAGCAGCATTTAAATACAAACAATCAGATTAGTGTCAACGATTCCAACAAAAACAGTTACGAATTAGTTAAGTAAATTACCTCCGACAATAGGAAGAATTAAATAACAACTTGGCTAACCCTAACCAGCTTCTAGAGGGATAAGCTGAATTGATCAAGTGGTTGCTTTAACAAATTAGTTAATCAATCATGGAAGGTACAGAAATAACCAACTCAGACATTATCACATAAATCTGTTGACCCTGTTCGATAATATGCGGATAATGTGATTCGATACTTTTATTCCCCATGGCAAAACTGAAAAGTTGCACCTCTAGTAAACGGAGAGTAATATTCAATGGAAAGGTGGGGGGGGGGTAAGATTGATTAATGCTAAGGGTAAGTAAAATTGTATTTTAGAAAATCAGGAGAGTTCCACTTCAAGTTGACTCCAGGACCATCAGGCATATTACAGCTATTTTTGCTCCATTTGAAATCCACTTCAACTTGTCTCATCTTTTGTTATCATCATTTAATTATATTAACTGGAAGGCGTTTTGATGGTTATCATTAGTCCTTTAACTGACTTCGGACTTCACAGAGGGGAGGAACAGATTAAGTCTCAAAATGTGAAGAGGGTGGGGGGGNCAGACGACTCCTTTGTCAGCCGTGTCTACTATCTACATGTTGGATAGAAGTGCTCGCTGATGACTCTGCTCACAGAAAAACAAAATAATTAGACATTATTATTCGAAGTAGTACACAAGTTAGCCATTTTTTGAGCGTGGAAAGCAAGTGACATTGATTATCGAAGGACCGACAAGTGGTTAGGATGAAGCGTTCAAAATCTAAGTCACCAATGGGTCATTTTTAACTTGGGCTGTTTATACATACTGAGAGTTGGAGTGTGTGATAGACTTACCTCCACGTGGTGCACCCTGGGCAATGTATACTCATACGGCGAAAAAGTCTATAAACGGGCAATTGATTTCCAACTACCATGACCCCACTGTATGTCATATTCGACTACTTTCACAGTACTCACCCCACCTTTTTTTCCACCTTATCTACCTTCGTCTTTGATACACTCTTCTGTTCCCCCCCCCTCTTGAATTTTTTACACTTTGATGTTCCTTCCCGTCTGTGAAGACTGAAGTCAGCTAAAGGGTTAATGATAACAATCAAAACGCCTGCCATTTGATATAATAATAATACATACATAATTATTTAGTACTGCCAAAGGAAGCATTTCTAAAATTCCAACTTCACTATTCGTACCCTGGAGAGTATAGCACGTCCGTGTCTTCGATAAGAAGTTCTCTAAATCTATTTGGTTTCGAAAACCAATGGTACTCAAATGACAATCCGCAAGTGGAGCATTAGCATGTCAAAAACCAATTACTTCCAATAAGCATAGTACCACAATATCTCATATAATAAACATAAAACTTAACCATAAAACTGACCCCCCTCCCCTACCCTCCAAAATAAGACGTTATTAAAAGACCTCCAAATGACCATTTTATAGAGATATACGCGTTTAACATACCCCGGCGTAAATTTAAATTACAAAGAATAATGTAATTTAATGTAACACCTTATAAGTACGTAGATTTCTGAAATTTATGATCTGCGAATCAGTCGAAATATTAACGGAGATTTTTTCGCTCCATGTTTCCACTATGCGGTGATGCCACAACTAACTTGCCTATTTTCTTGGCAAGAGAAAAGGGCAGAGAAAATGGGAAATTTATTCATTTTTTTTTTCATGTACAAAAAGCGGCAATCAGTCGGGCTTTTGGACAAGCAATGATTCAATGATCCGTCAAATTTCGCATTTCACATTTATGAAAGAGTAGAATTTCTGATTGACTTTACTTTGCAAGTGATGTGGTGACTGTAAGAGGAATGAAATTCGTTCAAAAGAGGAGTTAACTAATTCATCCAAAAGCCAGCTAAGAGAAGGTTGGTCTAGCATAAACAGTCTTCTGTGATGCCAAAAAAATTCAGAGAGAATGCTTTTAATGAAGATGTATTCACATGGAACTGTCATTAGCATTCACCTCTTTCTCTCATTCTCATTTGATGAAGGTATTAAAAAAGACGTTTGACGATGTAAATTAAGACATCTTTAAGTCAAATTCGTGAGAAAACTAAATTTATTAACGGTATGAATTCGCACCGATTTTTAAAAAAACATCTGTCATTCCTTTTTTCACCTTGAGAAACTGAAATTGCCAACGAAGAGTAAGGAATAGACATGACATACTTTCAGTAAATATACTTTTGTTCACTTGATAACAATCCGCTTTTATATTAGCCTACGCATTAGTAGGCCTATTTGATCAAACTGCTGCATTGAGAGTGGTGCTAGGGGTCCTGAGGGGATGCGGATAATGATTTGGGAGATTTCGGTCTCGATAAATTGATATTTTTTCCCAATACGAAAAAAGTTGAATTCATGCGTATTGTCTTAATCACAAATAGCTTAAATAATTTCGAATCTATCTGTTTGGAGAAAAGAAAAGAATTTTTTTCCGATTGAGTGGTGCTATTACTGCCAACTCACGAATTAGAAAGAAGTTTTGTTATTAGTTGATGAGATTATCCTTCCATTGGACAATATCTTGGAATGATACCAGCCTGGTTGCTATTAATGCGGTAGATGTCGCTAGATTCCAGGTGGTATGAAATCTATTGGATTTGAGTACTATTGTAAAAATTTATTTATTTATTTCAAATGGCAGGCATTTTGAGAGTTATCATTAGCCATTTAGTTGACTTCGGGCTTCACAGAAGGGAGGAACATTAAAGTGAGAAAAATTCGACAGGGGGAAAGAAGAGCTATTCACAGATGTAACAGACAGACACAAAGGCAGAAAAAGGCTAGATGAGTACTGTGAAAGGGGTCGAATATGACATACAGTGGGATTATGGAAGTTTGAAGTCAGAGGTCAACTGCCAGTTAATAGACTTTTTTGCCGCATGAGTATACGTTGCCCAGTGTGCACCACGTGGAGGTAAGTCTATCACACACCCCTTATTGTAAAAATACTCTTTGAGAAATTAAAAGGTTATAAAATCAATATCCACCATTGTGACCACAATTTTGTACTTGGCTGACAAATATGGTAACAGAATTAGAGTNGGGGGGGGGGAACAGAGGCGTGATTCACAGATGTAAAAGAGACAGACAGACATAAAGGTAGAGAAAATGGTAAGGTGAGTACTGTGAAAGTGGTCGAATATGACATACAGTGGGATTATAGGAACTTGAAGTGAGAAGTCAACTGCCGATTTATCGACTCTTTTGCCGTATAAGTATATTATGCCCAGTGTACACCACGTGGAAGTAAGTCTATCGCACACCCCTTGTTGTCATCATTCTATAGCTTTATTGTGGGAGTAACCGACTAGAGGACAAATAAGGCCATCAAATAGTGGAATATCTTTATTTTACGGTCATCGGTCTTTCAAAGTTTCCTCGCTTCTGAGTTCCACGTGAGCAAATATTTCAGTTTCTATACACACCTTTAATTTGTGATTAAGTCACAGTAACATGAGAAATGAAATGCATTGTAGGATTCGATTAAACTTGTATGGACAATGTACACATATTAGAAAATTAGGTTCCTTTTAAAAGCCACCTTACAACTGATTATTACTGTAGGTACTATCGATAAGACCACGTATGAAATTTCTATTCTATTTATTGGATATAATTGGCCAAACTAAAATAAGAAATAGAACAAAAAAGACAGTGTTTGAAAGGAGATCAACTGTGCTTTGGACATTAAAGCATAAGAGATTTACATGGTGGAAGAAAAAGAGCCGAATATTGAGGGAAAGCTCTTAATAACTGTATAATTAAGTGGGCAAGTAAACCATGTCATCGATGGATTAACGTTGTTGGTTGTGCCTATCCGTAGCATAAAATCAATGCTTAAAGGTAAATTTAAGTTAAGCATTTCAAATTCGTGGCTTATTTTTCACTGGCCTACCCAGACACCGCCATTTAAGTCAACTTTCAGACAACCTCAATGCACTGCATATTTATGCCATTTTTCACTAGAGTTCATTATTGCCTTTTTAATCAGATAAAATATTATTTATTTCAAATGGCAGGCGTTATGATAGGTATCATTAACCCTTTAGTTGACTTCAGGCTTCACAGAAAGGAAGATAAACAGTAAAGTGGCAAAACGTCGAGAGGGGGACAGAATAATGATTCACAGACGTAAAAGAGACAGACAGACACAAAGGTAGAAAAAGGTGAGGTGAGTACTGTGGAAGTAGTCGAATATGACATACAGTGGGGTGATGGTAGTTTGAAGTCAGAAGTCAACTGCCGAATAATAGACTTTTTTGCCGTATCAGTATACGTTGCCCAGGGTGCACCACGTGGAGGTAAGTCTATCGCACACCCCCGATAAAATATATAAATCTATGTCTTTTTTTTACAAACATAGCATGGTGGGGCTGAAAATATATATTCATTCATATTGATAGAATTAAGCTGCATATAGTATGCACACCCCCACACCCCCCACCCCCCACCCTGCTAATATGTCATTTGGCGTTCAAATAGTTGCCTGTTTTAGTGCTCTACATTTTCCTTTCCTTGGTAACTTTCTTTAAATAATTTTCAGACGAAGATTATTCGTACGATTTTGAGAAGTAAGACTGTGTCGAATTCAAACTGTGAAACAAGGTTAGCTTTGAGGAAATTAGCATTATCCTGTATATTAATTTGCATTCAATGGCTCAAATAACTTATGAGTTTATCATCAGCATCAAGAATATATATATATATATATATTAAACAAAAATTTTAATTACATAACTTAAATCTCCTCTTTTCACTAGAATGTTAACTCCACTCCAATCATTGAAATACTCGGTCGTCTAATTCTTTACCAACTAATGCAAAATATATGATCACTGAAAGACTTGTTCTATTGGAATATATTAAAACACTCCGAAGTCTTGATGATTATGCAACGAAACTTTTTTTCTGACGTGTTCTGTATCATTTATCTTTATAACTTGGGGTGCGGAATAGACTTACATCCACGTGGTGCACCCTGGGCAACGTATACTCATACGGCACCACGTGGTGCACCCTGGGCAACGTGTACTCATACGGCAAGTAAGTCTATCACGTGGTGCACCCTGGGCAACGTATACTCATACGGCAAACAAACTGGTGCACCCTGGGCAACGTATACACGGCAAAAGAGTCCGTGGTGCACCCTGGGCAACGTACACTCACACCTTACCTCCACGTGGTGCACCCTGGGCAACGTATTCTCATTCGGCTACCTCCACGTGGTGCACCCTGGGCAATGTATACTCATACACCTCCACGTGGTGCACCCTGGGCAACGTATACTCACGATAGACTTACCTCCAGGTGGTGCACCCTGGACAACGTATACTCAAACGGCACGTGGTGCACCCTGGGCAACGTATACTCATACGGCTCCACGTGGTGCACCCTGGGCAACGTTTACTCATACGGCTCCACGTGGTGCACCCTGGGCAACGTATACTCATAAGGCACCACGTGGTGCACCCTGGGCAACGTGTACTCATACGGCAAGTAAGTCTATCACGTGGTGCACCCTGGGCAACGTATACTCATACGGCAAACAAACTGGTGCACCCTGGGCAACGTATACACGGCAAAAGAGTCCGTGGTGCACCCTGGGCAACGTACACTCACACCTTACCTCCACGTGGTGCACCCTGGGCAACGTATTCTCATTCGGCTTACCTCCGTGGTGCACCCTGGGCAATGTATATTTAGACTTACCTCCACGTGGTGCACCCTGGGCACCGTATACTCATACGGCAAAAAAGTCTATTAACCGGCAGTTGTTGCGATAGACTTACCTCCACGCGGTGCACCCTGGGCAACCCACTCATACGGCAAAAAAGTCTATTAACCGGCAGTTGACTTATCACTTACTCATACGGCAAAAAGTCTATTAACTGGCAGTTGACTTCAGACTTCAAATTTCTATGGCCCGACTAATTTTCGTATTCGTCCTCTTGCACAGTACTCATCTTACCTTTTTTATGCCTTTGTGTCTGTCTGTCTCTTTTACCTCTGTGAATCATTATTCTGTCTCCCATCTCGACTTTTTGTCACTTTGATGTCCCTTCTCCTCTTCGTGAAGCCCCGAAGTCGGCTCCAGGGCTAATGATAACTATCAAAACGCCTGCCATTTGATACAAATAAGTAAATAAACCTTTATAATTTGGTGAGATCGCGCAAAAGGAAATATCGATTGTGACAAGTATACAAATTTGTGAAATGGCACTGCCATCTCTAAGCAAAGTGACATTCGCAAAGTCTATCTTCATTTGCTGGTTTTATGCAGATTATTCTGGCACACAAATGTAAGTCAGAACTAGCAAACAAAATAAACAAACCACAAATGCTAATTTGATGTACTTATTCGGTCATTGTGTGCTTGGCATGTGATGTAAGGATATGTAATAGCACTTTACCCTAATTTTACACATTCCCTTCGTAAATGCAGTCAATTTCGCAAATGTTTTGATTATTTTCGTGGAACGCTCCTTTAACGTGGAAGGCAATTTAGCGGCTTTACAGAGAATGGAAATTCAAGGGCATAGATTAATTGATGAGTATTCGGGTAATGGAATAAATAAGTGCATTGTTTAATATTGGCCAGTTGTGAACTATCACAATATGGATGATATAGTGATTAAGATGTTTACCTTTGGAATTAGAAGAAACGTAAAAATAGAATGCCCTTTAGTAATATCGGCTATTGTATTTAAATTGTAGTTAGATTTATCATTTAGAAAAAGACTGGCGACTATTTGGTAAATATTTATTTATTTATTTCAACTGGCGGGCCTTATAACACTTATCATTAGCCCTTTAACTGACTTCGGGCTTCACAGAGAGGAGGAACATCAAAGTGAGAAAAAGTGGAGAGGCTGAACAGAAGAGTGATCCAAAGATGTTAACGAGACAGACAGACACAAAGGCAGAGAAAAGGTAAGATGATTACTGTGGAAGGAGCCTAATATGACATACAGTAGGGTCATTGCAATTTGAAGTAAGAAGTCAACTGCCGATTTATAGAGAATACGTTGTCCGGGGTGCTCCACGTGAAGATAAGTCTATCGCACCCCTTTTGGTAAACATAGGCAAAAGTAAGATGACTGCTTAAAAC
>UZAE01014461.1:0-14191 GCA_900617975.1 Rodentolepis nana | reverse complement strand
AATCTTCGCTTTACTGAAGTTGATGAATGGAGGTGTTCACCTGGAAATGACTGAGTTAAGGTGATTATTTGAAAGCTCTGTTGCAAAAATAGACTTCAATAAGTTATCAAGTCTTTTACTATTGTCCACTCAAGCTATGCTCTAAAGGCCCATAGAAAGTGTTTTTGATGTTGATAGGCTTGGCACAATGGTTTATTACACGTGCACATTAGTCATCAACCACTAGGCCACTTCGACCTACCATTCGCGTGTCGTCCGGATGGCACATCCACTTTCACACACACACACACACACACACTCGCTGACACACCGCTAAACTCGTCTTTGAAGTAAGCGCGAATAGTGTTGGAGCCTCTGTTCAAACGATTAGGCTTTGCGTAGCTATACCTACACATCGGCTGTAAGTGAATCATTCATTCAATTGTTGCCGTGGTTACCACAGTTTAAACAAACACGAGGACGAGACGAAATCACATCAAAGTGTGGATTGTGCAATTGGCGTCGTGATCAGCTCCATTTCTGCATTTGAAGGAGTCGTTTTATTTATTTCCACATATTCCATTGTCCAATAACACGACCAATCTGTTGAAGTGGAACAGATGTCCATTTTTAAGTACACCTCATCGGACAGCAAGGAAGCCTTCTTGGTTAATTTCGTGGTTTTCATTTTAATTCCTGCCTTAATTACTGTGAGATATGACGTTGGAAATTGGCTGAAAAATGTACCTAGTTTGTAGTATTGAAATTTTGCATTGATCATAATTGCGTCTTAATTTCTTATCATTTTTACCAATAAACTGTTTTCTTTCCATATTATGTAAAGTACCGTTTTATGTTCGGAAATCAGAATTCAAAGTACGCAAATAGGGCTAAACCTTGTACAAAATAACCAACTGATTTATCCATACGATTCGCTTATTGTTGTGGTAGTATTAGTAAACGGATGCAAAAAGTGAAAAGACTTGCTTTAGTTGAGCAAATAAAAAAATATCATATATTCTGGTCATGACGAATAAGCAAAGCCGACAGTAAACTTCTTTAAACTTTTAAGTTTCATTTTATTTTCACTAGTCTAATTGTGTGGCATACTTTCGTATCATGTCTTTAATGGTTTTATCTAAACATCTGATTTCAATATTTCTTCATCTTCTACATTATCCATTTCTAAAATCTTGTCTATGAAGAAAATGCTTTGTGTCATTTGAAGAAACGGTTGAAGTAACTTGAAAATGTTTTCCCAAATTTGCGAATGACAAAAGATTTTTTTCTAGGAAGAAGGGTATATTAGAAAGTTTAGTGAAAACTAAATATACACTTGAATTTCGATAAAATATCCACCTTTGACGGGAAGATAGCTGCCCTGTTGAAGAGGGTACAGTTGAAATATTTTCCTTCTGAAAAGTAAGGCCATTATATTTCAAGCTTTGGAGAGTATTACCACCAATTGTGATTTAATTTTAAATCTTTTTGAGTGGACGCTTAGTACTGTATTCTCGTCAATAAAAGGTTGCATCTATTGATGTTCCTATAAGATTTATAGTTCATCTTCCAGTCGATTCAAATTCCTTCAGTGGAGCACATTTTTAATTACTTACTTAATTACCATCTTGTAATATTTAATTTTGCATATTGCTATTTTGTTTTCAAGATCAGAAATTCAGTAGGAATTCTCCATTTTGTTGAAAGAAGCTGTATTTGAACTCAAATTTCAATTCTTTACTGATAAGGAGGCACTTTTAACCAACAGACGGCTAAAAGTACCTATGTGGATCTGCTTGATGTAAGCTCAGAAATTCTCACAAGACAGCCTATCAAAGAAGACATTATAAATCTTAATTATATAGCCTTGGGAATCTGGGCGCGTCTCGGGCACCAGCATTTCATAATGCACTGCAATGTTTTGGGTAATGGTAAGAAGTGGCTGATATTTTAGCAAGCTTGGGAAAAATCATAAAAATATATAGTCAATGTTGGCATTAATCAGGCTTAGGCAATTTATCACAATGAAAGGCCACGCGCGTGTGTTTTGGCGAATGGAATTCAGTCGGACTATGCACATCTTGACATCCCCAGTAACGCTCTCCTACGGGGGGTCTTCCCCTCGCGATAACTCCTTCCAATATGCACAACATAACCGACCACATTCCCCTCCCCATACTTCAAGTAACACCACCACTCTAACCATCACCTCGTTATTCCTAAAATCTCGATTATATATATATATATATATAATATGTTAATTAACGTAGATCATTTGCTCATCAGTAGGTTGCTCAATTTCAGGCAAATCGCATTTTTTTGTAACAATGAAGAACGCTGTGTCAAAGCTTTAAAATAAAATCAAATTGTATGATACTTTAATTAACAGACTCATCTCTACACCCTTGGGAATGAGGGAAAACGTATTGATACCTTTTTATTTTGCCCATATAACCCCCTGCAATGCAACACTTTTAATCATATGAAAACATCTGAATACGACTAACTGCATAAGAGGTCCATAATGAACAAAGGTGCTAAAGTTATAAGTACGGATGTCATAGATCGTCCACTTTTAGCTTAACAGGTATATTTAACTGCGCCATGTTCCAATGCATCAAAATCTTACTATCTTGATTTGTCGTTAAGGTTTTTGAATGAATTAATATCTACCATGTTAGAAGTTTATTGACCATTTGATAAATTTGGATAATTAATTGCATGATTTCGGAAACAGACGAATTATTCCGCCCTGATAATAAATATTTATGTTTAGAGTTTGAATGAAGGAAAGATACAAACTGAGAAGTGCCTTAAAACCATTCTTAAATAGACGAACGGTATATTGAACGAATACTGCAATATTGACATCTGAAATATTGCTTTATGCTTTGTCTGCTATGGGAACAAGGAGTGGTCTTTTTAAAGTAGTCTGTGAAATGTTGAATAGTATAGTTAAACATATAATGTGGTTAATAACAAGGTCCTTCGTAAATTTGTTAAGGTGTCAGAACTAATTTAGTTTAAATTGGTTAAATATTATATGAGTTATTAATTATGAACATTTTAGATTGTGAAAATTGACACAACTTTAAAATTATCACCTTCGGATTCTGCCATAGATTTCATTTCTATTCATTCAGGGAGATCTAGTCATGGAAGCCATTTTCTTTTCCGACACTACAAAATTGTAATGGTTTGGGAAACACAAAATTAGTTCAAAGATTAAAAATTTATTATTAAAGGCTTAACCATCCATAACATCCATCCAATTAGATAATTTCCTATACAACTTTACTCAATGTTCATTGCATTGTATTGTGCTTTCCAGGGGCATCTATCATTTGCGAAAGAGTTCCGATTATCCCCGAGACAGTACAGCTCCAGCCTTCACAGCTCGAGAATGCGAAATCGCTGCAAACCACTTGGGCTTTCGAACTCGACAAAGACGATTCTGCAATCATCCGCGTCTTGGATATGCCATGCTTCCAGTGCTTAGAGCTGCCCGTGCCGTCTGCTACCACTGTCCTGACACATTCTCAGATCGAAGATGGAATTGCTCTTCTGTCGAAGCTCTGCCTTTCGTCTCTCCAGAACTTAAACGGGGTAAGACGTTAATCATACTATGAGTAATATTTATTTCTTTATATCAAATGGCAGGCATTTTGATAGTTTTCATTAGCCCTTTAGTTGGCTCCAGGCTTCATAGAGGGAAGGAACATCAAAGTAAAAAAAGTCGAGAGGGAGGGGGGGGGGACAGAAGAATGTTTAAAGATGTAAAAGAGACAGACATAAAGGAAGAAAAAAGGTGATGTGAGTACTGTGGAAATGATCGAATATGCCAGTCAGGTCATNGGGGGGGGGGACAGAAGAATGTTTAAAGATGTAAAAGAGACAGACATAAAGGAAGAAAAAAGGTGATGTGAGTATTGTAGAAGTATTTGAATATGACATACAGTGAGGTGATGGTTGTTTGAAGTCAGAAGCCAACTGCCGATTAAAAGACCTTTTTGCCGTATGGGTATACGTTGCCCAGGGTGCACCACATGGAGGTAAGTCTATCGCACACTCCGCTATGAGTAATATAAAGCATCTTAAATGTAATGAAGATATGAGTCTTGTGGCAAGATACTAAATAGATTTGCTGCTTTTCACCGACCTAATATTTATCTAGAAAATGCTTTTTAAACTGTCTTATATATATATATATAATTAATACTAAATATTACTCAAATGTAGTTGTCAATAAGTGCATTTATGATTTCATATTTTAGTTAACGTTACATGCAATAAAGACTTTATTACTGGAAAATTTTGAATTCATTTTTCACTGTGACCGCTCTTCATTGTTATCAGTGAATATGCTTTAATAATAAAATAAATTAGTTATGACTTTTCAAAATCAGAACGGAATTATGGTCAGTAATGCAAATTTAACTTGACGCAGATTCAAGATCTACAATATGTTTAGGAAAAGAAGGTGGTTAGCATTTTGCACACATGACAAAGCTTTTGAACACCGGAAACGGGAAATTTCCCAGTGAGGCATGAAGCGGATGGAAGGCGATTTGATCCTAAACAAGGAATGAGAGTGTCAAGATCCCTCTTGTTTTTTAGTTCTAATGCAACATGTTGGATGCTATCTTGTCCAGTAAAATTTATTAATAGAAGACTACAGAGCTTCAAGTTTTAAATGACAGGACTTGACACATAAATTTCATTGAGAGATTTGCCGCAATTTTCATTGTTATTTATTAAAGTAGCGCAAATGAATGAAACTAGTCCAGGCACTTTTAATTTTGCAGACCCTGCTGGAAATTAAATATGCTTAATTAACCCGGTCAAAGTTACTTGTTTATCCACCATTGTGTTCCTTGATCCAAGCAACACTGTTTGTTGAAATGTAAATTCAATTATGTGGCAAGCGTCAATCTTCTCTAACACATTCAGGTGCCAAGAGTGAGGGGGGGAGAGGGGGGGAGGGGGCAATCTTTGAGGTTGTCTCAGAAGCGCGATTTGTTTTTTTCTATTAATTTTTGAAATCAGGACATCTTGTGAGACCTGCTCTCACACTTTTGACAGTCAAAGATTTCCATTTTTTAATGCAAGAATTTATTTAAAATATTAAAATTTTAATCTTTACACTGCACATGAACTCGAGAGCTAATTTTTTATTTGGAATATGTATATTCGAGTTTTTTATTTATGATCAAATTTTCAAACAATAATAACCGATTTCTCATTAATTGGCAACCTTACGCTTCATAAAGATTGTGTTTTGCAACAAAATAAGCGTCTAACGATTTGTAAGTCAAGGTGAGTTCATCGAAATCGGTGAGATCAAGTCTTTGACAAGTACATCAGATCAAGAGAAGCAAATTGGATGGCCATGCAAAACAAATAATGAACAGTGGACTCTTCAGAATTCGGCGAAATCGGATGGACACGAGAATTATTGATTAAGTCTTATATACGTTGTGCCAACTTCATTCAGAGTCACCGCAAAGGCTTTAACAACGCTAAATGGCAGATTTTGACATGCATCGACTTCAAATTGAGTCATTAACGGGTAATGTATACCCCTTAAGAAAATTCGAGTCTTTATTTTCCAATCAATTGAAAAAAGGGCGCTTTTTAAACAATTATTAATTGTGTTGCTTCTTTAGCAACTGCTTATCTATTTACCCCAAAATCCAATGCGCATGGAAATATTTTTAATTGCAAAAACGAATTCGAACTCATGGAATGCAAACAAGAATCTCTAATTAGGACTTTCACATTCATTTGGATATTGGGTTCATTCACATAGATATAAATAGGCTATCCAAAGTGCAATTGAAATAGAATATGACCCGTCTGAAAATGTTTTCGTTAGCATATTTGGTTACAAGAAATGCACCCCGAATGATTACAAATGAAATTAGCTATTGTAGTACAATGCAAGGATTTATTTTGTCAGCAAACCAGTTGTTTTGTGATGATTCCGTGAAAATTGCCGATATGACTTTTCACAACCACAATAAAAGAACTAGTTGTCATTCATATATATATATATATATATATATATTCCCTAGTGGCCCCAATTAAAGACTAACATTCCGCTACAACGAACTAATTCAGTGCTGATCAGTAAATCTGCTCATGGCCCATAAATGAATTGTGGCATTGGAGGGAGAGTTATTGATTTTTAGCGTGCAATTCCAAATAAAAAGTTGGTACTATTCTATTTAAATGAGCAATTAAAGCTTAGTGGGTGGCTATTCATTACAAGTAGCATAGAGGTTTGAAAATTTGGCACATACATGCCTAAATAGTGCAATATATGGGCACTTTTCATTATTAGTTAGTCAAATCGAATTATTTTTACTATGGTTGAAACACTGATTTTAACTAACATCTATCAAGTAGTTTTCATAAGGTATAAAAGTTTTAGCATATTACCAAATTATTTTTCATTCAATGTAATTAAAGCCCTTCTTTCTGTAGATATATTTTTGAGAATAGATTTATGAACCTAACTGAAATTAAAATCTGTTTGAAGATGGAAAAAAAGTTCATCGAATCTTGACATTTACAATTCGTGTCATTTTCTTTGCTTACAGGCACAAGAGAACAAGCAATCGTTCATGCTTACGCGGCAGCAGCATTGGTCTTTGAGATCGGACGCTACTGCGCACTCAACAAAATTCGCTACTGCTCCTGTGGTATGACAGGTGGAACAGAAATGATCATTAGTCCCGAAGGAGGTCAAATGTCGCGTTTTCCTCAAGGCTACACGCCTTCCAAACGCGTGAAGCGTCAGATCGATTTGGCTAACTTTCGCAAACTTAGTGATGCCATCTCCTTCCAACCAGAAGGTGTCTCTCTCCAGCAACAACAACAAATTCAACAACAACTTCAAGCGCATGTCCAAAATACGCATTATTGGAGCGGATGTCCAGATAATGTCGATACAGCTCGTAGCTACGTAGCACAGTTCTTAGGTTTTGATGAAAAACGACTGCTTATGGTTGGATATCACCCTCGTAGTCAGTCTGCCATGTCATATACATCTTCTTCTTCTGGCGATTCAGATGCATCGTCAGAATCCTCATTGTATTCAAAGCCTTTTAAGAATCCTACAGGGAACGATAAAGACTCGGTACCTTATGGATTCTATTCTCCACCTACTACGAGTCCGCCGCATCCATACTTGAACAGACAGTCCAGAAGCGTTGATGCGAAGAATCCCATGAAGGAAGAAGAGAAAGGTTTAAATAGAGCTTCAAGGCGCGCGAATAGGAAGCAAAAAGGCCCATCAAAAATGAAGCTTGTGAACCAGCACAATTCCATGGCTGGCGCCTGGGTAAATGACATATTAATTTATTGTTTTTTAAAAAACCAATTTCAAAGCACCTGACACTTTTATGATAAAATTGGTATGAAATGATTCAAATTAGCAATTAGAAATCCAAAATCACGTCTTTTTGTGCAAATAAATATTTATTAAGGGAACTTGCTTTCTTTCCGTCGTTGAACTCACATAATTATTTTGACAGCTAACAAATTCTTAAAATTCACCAAATATTCTCACCTTTATTTTGCTTTACTACAATTAACTTCAAAAAAAACTTTCTATTGTTTTCGAAGATGATGATATCACTCCAGAAACAGTCGTGTAAATGCCACGGTGTAAGTGGAAGCTGCACTCAGAAGGTCTGCTTCCGACAATTGCAGAGGATTGACACGGAACCTATCAAAGCGGCCATCAAACAACGCTACTTGGTAAGTCGAACTTTATCCTTACACCTCATGTAAAACGAATCCATTCGGACGATAGTTCAGTTGTTAATTTGAAAGGTCCAAGTATTAGTTCAACTGCGTACTAATTGAATCAATCTAATTTTACTTATTAATATGTGCACACTAAGAAATATGGAACTTTAGACTGTAATATCGCAGTTAGAAAGACTTGTATATAACAAGTAAGCTACTTAGAAGCAGAATAGAAAACTTTTCCTATCCTGATCTCAATTATGGACACGGAAGAAACAAATATTATCGACGGAGGTTTTTGGCCGTTTGACAGGCCATCAGTTTTGTCTAAGATCAATCGGCAGTTGAGAAACAAGGACAAAATATTATTTTAAACGAGGCAGATTCGGTTATTCATTTGCTCGAAACCTGAATCATATTTAGGTCTGTTAATTAATTGATGTATTAATCAATACATGCGTAAACATATTGAAGGGAACAGAGAATATATTCACTGACCTCTGGAAAGCATTATTCCCTCTTATCTGTTATAATAAGACGATTGGAAGCATAAATTAATTTTTTCCTATTCAATTACTTCCTTATTCCTATATCATTCACTCTCAAAAACCTCTCTATGATTCAGCGATTCTGAATGGATCTTCACTAAACTCATCATTTTATTCCAGGTCGTAAGATAAATGAGTGAATTGATATGGCCTGACCAACAAGACAATAAACTATCTCGGTCGGTAAAGTCTGCAAATCGTGGGCACCAACCCAACAGTAAACTCTAGGATCAGCTAATGAAAGTTGGATTTAAAAGTTCCGTCAAAATTCTAATAAAGCCCGGCCGTAAGCGGCCATTGCTTATTGCTCACTTTACTACGATCTCAGTTTATATAACCATTTATCTAGCGCATGTGCAGATATAATCGTACAATAAAAACCCATTGAAGCCTTTCTCAGTGTCACGAGTAGTGTTAGTGAAGATGTACATTTATTATACATATAAATCCCTTTCACATTCTAACTACCCTAATACATTTTTTTCTTCGTAGACCGCTAAGATGGTGTCTGGAATTCAAAATGATCGCCTTATGGTGTCTGTGTTTAAAGAGACCGACTTTGAGGATGAGTATGCCCAGTTGGAAGACCTTGTTGTGACTCAACATTCGCCAGATTATTGTGATCTTGATCCAGAACGCGGTTCACTAGGCACCCAAGGAAGGTTCGTTTAATTATTTATATTAATTCATGTGATTTTTTGCGAGTAAATAGTCTGAATGGAATAGAATTGGACAGTTTGGATACTAAGTGAAGATATACAAGGCTAAACATGTATAGGTGGCCTCAAGAAATTTTATTTAAATGGTTTTTTGTGTATTTTTTCTATTGAATACAATCGCAAAAAGCACATCTAACTGAATAACTTGATTGATCACATATACTTCAACTGACTAAAATTTATTATTGTGTCGCAGAAGCGTAACCAAAGTACTATTTATAGAAAAATGGACTGATATTTTAAAATTCATAAAAATATCATGAAATTAATGTTGCTTGTGATAACCTTTCAGTACTCCGAGAAAATTTCTCCAAATACTGAAATTCAGATGCACAAAAACGAGCAATTTTGTTAGCATGTGGAAACGGCTAAAATTCGGAGGGAGTAGACGTTGGCGCATAATCATACCTTCAGACTGGAGGTCTGATCTAAACTGTATAATCTCAGATTGGAGCAGGTTACTTTTTAAATAAGCAAAGTTTAAAGCTGTTCGCATTGCAAAATCTCACTTAGCTTCTACCTACAAAAAAAGTGGGCATTTGATTTTTAATAGACCATATTACCTTTAAACCCAAGTTGGGCTACATCACCCTTGTCTCTTTCTGAAACGGATGGTTTACAATTATGCAACTGGTTACATGAAGAGCTAGTAAACTAAATACTGTTTACTAAAGAATTCTATAGCATCTTTCTGAGAAGTTACCAATTGTCAAAAAATTTTATCCATAAAAAATTCTGAATAATTCATATTCGAAATGGGTAGACTTATGAAAGGTCTACAGCTTACAGACTCAGAGGAGACTTACTGAAATTTCGAATAGTTACATACTCATTTTCGAAAGACGTGGAAGACGAATAACAGAATCAGAAGAACTATGAAAATTCATTCTTTACTGGGTTTAGAAAAGAATGGCTATAGCTTAACAACTTTTGCCTCGATTGCAAATGATCGCCTTGATTTTAAAAAAAACCTATCAAAGGCTGAGAAGAAAAGGCTGATGGCATTGATTCTGTACTCGATATCTTCAAGCCGTTCACCAGTGAGTGTACCTTGTACTATGACACACGAAAGAAAGGACCATTACTTGGAATTAGAGATAGAGAAACACTTTCCATTCACTTTTAATATAGTAGAATCAATCATCTCCTTCTCCGCTCAAATGGAAATTCCCCTACACCATAAGCCAATTCCTACTGCAATCTTTCTGAAAATTGCCTACACTGTCTCACTAGCACTAACTTTAGATTCAAAGAACGAATACCTATACAAAATCACGGACCGGGTTGAGATGATTTAGCTTGTTGGCCACTATAACGGGAGCTAAATTTAGCAGAATTAAGAGCATCAGGCCAACATTTTTTTCAATCTACAGTTGCTATATTCTCATTTGTTCACATTACGTCAAGAAATGAAAACACCCCATGATTGATTGTCTTATATAATAACCATTAACGAGTAGTCCAACAGGCACTTCACAAAATTGGGTCAGATCGCCAAAAACGGCTAGACATCTGTTGGATTTACCTTTTCACCGAAGGGGGTGGGGGTGAGGTAGGGGTAATAAATGGCTGAACGAATTAATGGATAAGTGGCCAGGTACCTCAAGTGGTGGAAATCAACACCTTTATTCACACCCTCGTCTAAGAAACAAGGCGCAAATTCGTGAAATAATATCATTGCAACAATTTCTAAAGTTGATGTCAAAAGTTAGAAAAAAAGAAAAATAATATGACAATTTTTTGTAGCAATTATTCTGTGGATATTATTATTTCAAATGGCAGGCTTTATGATATTTTTCATAAGCCCATTCTGAGGATATTAAAATATGAAAAGATAGAAACATTGCTAATTTTCCTATTTTCACTATCTCATTTAGATGATAATTTAGTAAGTAAAATTGTATTTTATAAGCACAACTGTTAAATCTATTTCTAGTAGAATTCGTTGAAGATGGACTTATACAAAGTTGGCAGGATTTTGCTTTCAGTATTTCACTTACCAAAGAGAGGCTGAAGAGCGAAGTCGTTTCACATTGTTCATAAGTTCTCCATAAAGTCCTGAGAACCGTCAGAGTTTTATTATAAATTTTGTTAATTGTTAAATTATGTGAACCCTAGTTTGAAATCAAATTGGCTATGATTATCCATTTCACTGCGATGAAAATCGATAAATTTTCAATCTCGGTAGGGCCTCGACAGTCGAAATGGCTAAATCTAGGCTTTGCACACATATGGATGATGATGAAAGACTAATTCTACCTCCCAACTAATAAGGACATGATTTCATTTAAATGATATCAAAATTTTTCTAAAGCTTTCCTCGAATGATTTAATCCTGAGTGAGCCATGGTCAAGATATTTGAAGTTACAAGAATGACTGTCCATACCGTAGGAATCCGTTTGTATTCTTTTATGGATACGAGTAAGCAACTGAGATTATTGAAAGCATTTCTTGATACATCCAGGTTTCCATTTTAACTCAAGAACTTAATCAACTAAATAATCTTAGGCGCACATACTTTGGCTTTAAAACCCATAGTATATCCGTAACTGTGGAATGGCTAGCTTACCCGATTTATGATGCAAGTTTACTCCTACAGTTTTAAAGATATGAGACAGTGAAAGCAAATTCATTGTTTGATATAATTTCTTACACGGAGATAGCTTTGCACAATCTATCTTTTATCTTGAGATATGAGATTGTACGTTTAATAATTTCTCTATATATTTGATTTCACCTCATCTAATAATAAATTTTCTGTTGTTCAATGCGATTCCACTCAGAGGGTGAAATTGTGAGATGATAGTTGAAGTAAACAGTTTTTTCTCATTTTTTGGAGGCTAATGAAATGGCTGAGAGACACACAAACTCAAACAAGAGTATCGTTAATCTGCACTGTGAATAATGTCCTCATACATGGAACTATTCATTAAAAATTATTTATCTCTATTTATGATTGGGTGCATTCGTACCATATTGTCATCTTATTTCAGAGAGTGCAGTCTTAATGCAACTGGGGACGGGAGATGTGCGGTAATGTGCTGTGGTCGGGGCCACAAGAGCACAACACACCAGATTTATGAGAAGTGCAATTGTATTATGCAGCCAAATTTCAAGGTTCATTGTCAAACTTGCATCAGAAATGAAGTACGGCACACATGTTTGTGAGATACGCACATTCACCGCCTTCACAGAATCTCTTCGGTTTCCATCACCTCTTCACCCTCTCTCCCTCTCCCTCTCTCTCTCCGGCCACCCATCTGTAGACACTGGCATGTTGAGTGAAACCTTCGAAGCAAAAGACTTCTCCCTCCCACCCCACTGACTCCTCAACTCGTACCACTTTTATCTCTCTGTTATAAGTCATACTCTGAATTAAAAAAACTAAGTGAAGTGAAGTCCTAGTGTAAATAGATATCACTCTTTCCCAATCTTCTTACTTCTCTCTCTTTCTTTAACATTTTTGACATGCATTTTACTGACTCCATTGTTAACAATTAATATTCAAACGCGCGCACTTTCTGCTCAAGCAGTAAGTGAGCAAATAAGCGAACTCTATTTGCATAGTGTTCTATTGACTTTTGTGGTAAAATTAGTTCTTCTGGCATATATAGTTTTATTTTTGCTTCTTATTGCAGTGCAGTGGGCTCGCACACAATTCCATTAATAAAAAGGTTTGAGTCAATCATATCGCAGTTTGATGTGTCAACTAAAGTAGATGCAACAAATCGCAGTGAACATAACGATAAAAGAAACTCTATCCTTCGGCTTTCTCATGTTTCATATAGATTTTATCACCTAGTCAGAATGTGGATGCTCGATCATCACGCCTACATGATCTAATAATTGAATATCAAGTGATTTGAGGCAGTTTGTTTGTAATGACAATCCCTTATGAAATTGAAAAAGCGTGAGCAGTGAACTAAAGAAACAGTAATTTTGACAGTGTTCAATAAATATCTTATCCGATTGGCAGATAGATGAAATACCACTCCAATTAGTTTCGCCAATTGAGAATGCGAGTGTCATTCTATACCCTTAAATTTCGTTTCCATATTAGTCTAAAAACCCTTGCGCCAACTTGTTAAATCAATAGAGTCCAAAGGTGGTTTATTTAATTGAGTCACTGAGTAAAGTAAATTTACCAGTCTTCATAATATTGAATTTCTCCTTTCGTAAATTCTAGTGAGTGTTGCTATGTTTAAATCACGTGCACTTAATTCTTGCAGACAATAGAAAAACTCGCGAATTTTTATCTATCGGTGGTTGGATCTTTCAGTCTCGTTTTACTAATCAATAATAAATCAAGTAGATTGATGTTTGAAGATATTAGAAAAAGATGGTATTTTGCTAGAAAAATGCCCAACTAATCGGTTCGTGCATTTCCTTGTTGGACTAATAAAATTTGACTAATGACTTCCATATTTGATATGATCCACTGCCTTGCAAACTTAAAGTCCCAAAAATTGGGTCTAATTTCAAGTAAAAGTTAGTTTTTGCGGTTCCCCCTCAATTTAAGTACTAAAATAGATTATTCATCCTGTGCACCATCCCTTAATTATTTACTCATTAAGATCGAAATAAAAATAAGTTAATTTTTTTAGTAAGAATGAAACGAACAGTATTTTTTGGCCATTAGTAGGCAGAGTGAATAAGTTACGAATAGCAGGAATTCTATTCTTTAACTAATACATATATATATATATATATATATATATATATAAGTGTAAACTAGCCTGTTTATTGCGGAACTTACAGAGTCGCTACTAATGGCAAACCTTCATACCAAAATAATAAGTACACCAAAATACCAAATTGGGTTATGTATATATATATATATATATATATATATATATCTATACATATATACATACATATACATATATATATATATATATATCTATATATATATATATATATAAATATATATATTTATTTATTTATTTCAAATGGCTGGCGTTTTGATAACTATCATTAGCCATTTAGCTGACTTCGGGCTTCACAGTGGGATGGTTCATCAAAGTAGCAGAAAGTGTGGGGGACAGAAGAACGATTCACAGATGCAAAAGAGATAGACAGACACAAAGGTAGAGAAAAAGTGAAGGTGAGTACTGTGAAAGTGTTGGAATATGTCATACAGTGGGGTGATGGTAGTTTGAAGTGAGAAGTCAACTCCCGATCAATAGACT
>UZAE01014460.1:0-10596 GCA_900617975.1 Rodentolepis nana | reverse complement strand
CCTTTTTTCACCTTGATGTTCCTCCAGAATTTTGATTTAGCTCTTTTGCACCTGTATTAGTACAAAATAAAACCGTTTTTTGTATTTTTTAGCGAGACTAATCTCATTTGTCATAAATTACATTTCCATTCATGATTACAATGTGAAACACGGAGTAAATGATAAATGAATCAAACTCTCAGATCAGAAAAAAAGTATATGAGGTTTCAGAACATACCTCAATTTGGGCCATAATTTCCACGAATACCAAACTGCTTTCAAGAACTGGATGAGTTGAACCAATCCTTGTTGGGCGGAAACAGCTCAAATTTTGATTGGTTGTGCGAACGAGTCTATCCATTGGGAGTTTTGCTCACATTAATAGGCATAGTGTTTTGAAATCGGAACATAAAATTAATCCATTTGAAATGTACAATTAAACCTTTGGGATTTTTATTTCCAGAAAAATATGGCAGTAGTACCATCAGTAAAATTTAATGAAAATATCAAAGTTACTCTTTAAGGGAAAATAATTTCAGTTATCATTCGTATTTAATTTTTATTAAGTATTGTTATTCTTAAATAATTCATTCTTATTTATATGTAGATGAACACCTCTTTTAAAATACCATTACACCTATCTTTGAGTTAATAAACAAGACTGAGTCTTGACAAATATGGAAACGATTGGACCTCGTTCAGCTGGTTGTCATAAAGTAACCAAAAATAGGACCATACTTAGTGTCAAAAGGTCTTTGCAGGATTAATGTTGGTATTAATCGAAAAGTTATTATTAATTATTTAATAACATTTGTCAATAAGTAGCAATGCGATTCCATATCTATGTTTATGGGGCGTGCGATAGACTTTCCTCCACGTGGTGCACCCTGGGCAACGTTTACTCATGGGACAAAAAAGTCTATTAACCGGCAGTTGACTTCTGACCTCAAACTACCATCACCCCACTGTATGTCATATTCGACTACTTCCACAGCATTCACCTCATCTTTTTTCTACCTTCGTCCTTGAAATACTCTTCTGTTCCCCCACCCAACTCTCGACTTCTTTTCACTTTGATGTTTCTTCCCTCTGTGAAGCCTGAAGTCAACTAAAGGGCTAATGATGACCATCAAAACGCCTGCCATCTGATGTAAATAAATATCTATGTTTATTAACCAAATTGCCCCTGTACGCTTCAGTTATTTGCTGCTTTAATTTTTTAACCGATCACATAACTGTCATGTCAAAACTGTAAGCTATGGCATATGGGTTAGTATTATTTGCCATCACAACCAGTGGAAAAATATGAATTAAATCGCCAAGTCGGCTCCCTTTTTAATTAAATAAAACCAGTACGTTTACATAGAATATCGTAGACATGTATTTGCTGTACCCCAATGAATGAATCGTGAATATCTCAATGTCAATTGTCCAAATTGAAAATAATCTACAACTCGAGCCCAATAATCAAATGAAATAAGGCTCATTCATGCTTGACGCTGCTATGGGTATCTCCCCGCTTCTATTTGAGGTACAATTATTCGATGTTAATTGCTTTCAAAGATTGAGACCTGTAAATGTTTGTCTTGGTGTGGCTATTAGTAATTGCTTAAAGGTATGTGTGCAAATGAAACGTCTACCATGAGTCTCTACTTTCTCTATAGGATTAAAAGTTAGGTAAGTTACTGACAAATGGGTGTTTATGTACCCATAGAGTCTAAATTCTAGACATTTTGAGGGGATTCTGCCCATGGGTCTCCTATAAAATTATATTCCAGGTCGGGATGCGTGATAGACTTACCTCCACGTGGTGCACCCTGGGCAACGTATACTCATACGGCAAAGCAGTCTATGAACCGGTAGTTGATTTCTGACATCAAGCTATCATGACCCCACTGTATGCCAAATTTCACCACTTCCACAGCACTCACCTCACCCTTTTCTCTGCCTTTGTGTCCGTCTACTTTACGACTTCGATGTCGCCCTCCCCCCCTCTCTACGAAGCCCGAAGTCAACTAAAGGGTTGATGACAACAATCATGAAGCCTGCTATTTGATATAAATAAATAAATAAATATTCCATGCTAACTGCTGAATTTAATGCTACTTTGGGTGCTTATCAAATTTGAAGGTCATTCATCTGCAGGATAAGCCGTAGCGCTCAGGTGTTTAATGAATTAAGAAATTGATTCATGACTCTCAATCAATTTCTAAGACCATGCAATTTTATAGTTTACAGTACATTTCAAATGGTCGATTGCTTTGGTTGAACAGTTTGAGGCTACAATAAAAGACCAGTGGATTTTAACCGGTCTCCTATTTATCTACAACCAAAATATCTCCTTACAACTGGCAACTTTGAGCTATTTGGGTAAACAAACCCATTCCAGTGGCTCGGCCATCTAGTTAATGAGCTTTGAACACCCCCAAAACATGATTTTTAGGGTGGACATGCAATTTGAACAAAGGAATATTTTGACATGGCAAACAAACTCACGGTTATTGTGAAAGGTAGAAAGTGCAGTCCATGACATCATTACCTACGCCTCTTTGGCCATAGCTTACCATTTTATCATTTTTCGGCATTCAAACAGATCTCGCTATTACTTCTTCTGTTTTGATAGTACTAGTGCATCATTTGACCAACAGACGCGGAAGAGGAATACAATTCTCTACCAAAATATTTATTAATTTCTATTAAAATTCATCTTCTCTTGAAATTTCTTCTCTGGGCATGGGTGCGTGATACACTTACCTCCACGTTGGGGCGCCCTGGGAAACGTATACTCATACGGCAAAAATGTCTATTAAACCACTTCAAACTTCCATCACCCCACTGTATGTCATATTCGACAACTTTCACAGTACTCGTTTTACCTTTTCTCTGTCTTTGTATCGGTCTGTCACGTTTACCTTTGTTGATCACTCTTCTATTCCCCCCTCTCGACTTTTTGTCACTTTAATGTTCCTCCCCCTCTCTGTGAAGCCCGAAGTCATCTAAAGAGCTAATGATAACTATCAAAGCGTCTGCTATTTGAATAAATAAATAAATAAACTTCTCTGGGCAATGTGTCTCAATAAATAAGCCATTGAATTACAAATATATATTCTAAAAATCAAAAAATGACATTATTGAGTGTTTCCCATTCCTCCGCCAATTAAAATCTCCCCTTTTACACAAGCAATTTAATTGCGAGAAGTTATACCATAAATAGTGCATTTTCTAAGAACTGAAAGAAGTTTAAATTAAGCTGCTTTTGTTGATGAGGGCGATCGAAGTTTGACAAGCTCCAGAAGGTCCCTGTTTCACCGGACAGATGGGAAGATGCTTTAATGATTGACATATTCTAGTCAATGAAATCCTTCTGTTTAACCTTCATTGAACTAATTCAAGCAACACTATAATGTTTAAGTGGATAATTACGGCAGCACCTGCATTCAATTGTTTCAATTGGTAATTACCAAATGGGAGTAAATAGCCGAGAAGCCATAACAATTTATTGTTAATTTTTCCATGATGATTTACAAAGAAAAATGCCTCTTCAGACAAATAAAATTTAGAGATCAACCCACTACAGGATCGATGCGAGATTCTGTTCGGATTAACTTTATTTCAAGAACTGATAGGAATTGGAAACCTACAAACCTCCCCCTATTGGGTCACCTCGTTTCCAGGCAGGACGTAAACTTCAAGGTGTGCGTCCCTAAGCCAATTTCATGATCCCAGTGGGGAAGATTGGAACGTGATTGAGTATGGAAAATAACATTCACTTATTCTGAGGCTGGTATGACCAATCACTCAACTCAGTCTACTGGTCAATCAATTATGCACAACATAGAAGCCAATATGGAATGAATTATCGATTTATTAACGCCTCATTCAGACTCTCTGGGTTTTTTAATAGTCTTTCTACTATAAAATAAGCAAATCTAATTTACACACCCACACACTTCAAGTTATTATTAAATGTGTGTTCAGCGAGTGCGAGGGTGGAAATTTCGGGGATAGATACTGCAAAAAATTCTGTTTGTTACGTATTCTGACACCAACAGCAACATGAACTGAAAGGGAATGTTCTGAATTCTAGAAGATATCATAAATTCAAAGATATTTTATTTCTGTTTAACAGGGGGTGCGCGATAGACTTAACTCCACGTGGTACACTCTGGGCAACGTATACTCATACGGCAAAAAGTCTATAAACCGGTAGTTGACTTCTCACTTCAAACTACCATCACCCCACTGTATGTTATATTCGACTACTTCCACAGCACTCACCTCACCTTTTTTCTACCTTTGTGTCTGTCTCTTTTACATCTTTGAATCTCTCTTCTGCTCCCCCTCTCGAATTTTTCTCACTTTGATGTTCCTTTCCCTCTGTGAAGCCCGAAGTCAACTAAAGGGCTAATGATAACCATCGAAACGCTTGCCATTTGATATAAATAAATTTCTGTTTAACAGTTAGGTAGAACAACTATTTTTTAAAAAAGGGATGATCTTGAAATCCAAAGAGTGCACTTCTTCCAGATTTTCTGAATGAAGAAACGATCGAACTTCAGAAGAAGTGTTTGTCTAATTTTCACATTTTTTTCAAAGTTGTGGGTTAGTTTTTACTACTATTAAAGTTTAATTTTTTCATCTCATCTCAAGCATCAGTTAAACTTTAAACAGACATTTTTAAACGAATTCATTCTAACACACCTTACAACTAATTTAATTTTGTGTTTAATACAGTCAAATGCATAAAATTCCAATTTCTGACTCCTATTAAGCCTTAACCAGTCAAAATTAAACCACAGTATTTATTGAGTCAAAAGAGATAGGGAATGGAGGGAGGGAGGTTGAAGTTAAGATGACGATTAGAACCCTCGACACACCCATATTTCCTCCTTAACCTAAAAGCTCACACTCATTCATAGCCTCTTCAATGCCCTTAAAAAAAACCATTTCCCCATCCCCGTCTGCATAATTATCAGAGTGACGCCAGACTCTTATGCTAACACCCACCTTCGTCTATCAACCCCTGTGACTGTGTGCTCTCCGAGAAGAGGGAGAATTAGTTCTAGGTAAGTTAATGCTAGATAGAGTTGGTGATTCTCTCAGTGTGGAGTAAAAATTCAACATTTGAAAGCCCGGCCTTGTTCTGTCATTTTTTTAATCACAGGAGAGAAGTGGACAACTAATTTATTAGCATTGCAAACGGAAATATCAAATATTATTAAAAGGTAACTTTATAGACGTTAAACGATATTTCTAGGCTATTTATTGTTGTTGTCCATAGCAAAAAAGTATGCTACCATTGTTAATTTTAATTGTGAGGTGCAAAAAAAGAAAGAATACACTGAAATAATTGATGCTTAATATCGCTAATTATTTCTTAAATCCGGAAAAGTGGATCGTGAACGATTCTTGAATCATGTCTGAGGAAATTGAGCTTTCAATGTGGGGTCATAAGATAAGCACCCCTTATGACACGGCGACTTTTAAATATTTATATCAAATGGCAGGCATCATGATAGTTATCAATAGCCCTTTAGTTGACTTCAGGCTTCACAGAGGGGAAGGAACATCAAAGAGAAAAAAGTCGAGGTGGTAGGGAGGGGGGGAACAGAAGAGGGATTCAAAGATGTAAAAGAGACAGACGCAAAGGTAGGAAAAGGTGAGGTGAGTACTGTGAAGTAGTCGAATATGACATACAGTGGGGTGTTCTGGTAGTTTGAAGTGAGAAGTCAACCGCTGGTTTATAGACTTTTTTGCCGCATGAGTATACGTTGCCCAGGGTGCACTACGTGGAGGTAAGTCTATCGCACACCCCACTTTTAAATATAAGTGACTACCCACAACCTCCAACTGTCCCTACCCTGTCTGTCACATCAACTGTCAATGACACAGTGTAACTTAATGAGACTTAGGCCTTCACTAGAGTCTTTACTTATTTCCCAACACGTTACACTTCGCATTGCATGTGATCGATGGTACAAATGGCCTTCAAGTGAACCATTCAGACTCGGCATTATGAGAAGGGAGGCGCGATTTGGTCATAGGTACTGATGAAAGGGGATTGATGACGAGAAGTTGGTCCATCCTATTGCTAATAATGTTTTTACTGAGATGCGAAAAAGATGCCTGTAATCCGTTAAGTGGTGATAAACATCTCATCTGGGAGGGAGGGGGAGGGGGGGGGCTGACTATTCATGGTTTGTGCCTCCGGTGATAATAAGTCAATCAAAGGTAAAAAATAAGCATTCCATTGGTTTGAAGTGCTCACCTGTAATTTCAGAGGCCACGGGTTTGATAGTAATCGATCACACTAATTGACGTTGATGCGCATACTCATAGACTAGGTCATGGCTTAAAGAAGCACAATAGCATTCGAGATTCTCACCAGACGGACTCCATTTGATACTCCTAAGATAATGTTTTGAAGTAGGGTTTCCAAATGACTTGAAAGCCATATATACCCTCAGATTTTTGTATTGCATCAAGTAATTTCCTTAACCCTTTAACACGCGGACTATTTTTTTTGAAAAATGCACCCAACTGCACTCACACGTGTCTCACAGAAAACTGTTGCTGACTTGATGGGTTTTGGTCGTGTCATCGAAGGCTATAAACACTTATTGAGCATGTTTCAAACGGCAGTAGTGCCTTCTGTTACGAGTCTAGTACCAATGAAGCTTAGTTTGAAAGAGGACCGCAAGGTCATAATGGCGTTAAAATAGGTTGTCATTCGAGTACTTACTGACGATTTTTCGACTTTGAAGAAAGTCATTTTCATTGTAAAACGATTACTAATATCCTTACAAATTCAGTATTGTTAGTCATTTCATTGTTTAATAAAGAAAAATTAATAATCATATGAAATATGAAGTAAGCGAGAAGTGTGCGGTAGACTTAACTCCACGTGGTGCACTCTGGGAAACGTATACTCCTATGACAAAAAGTCTATCAACTGGCAGTTGACTTCGGACTTTAAACTACCATGACCCCACTGCATGTCATATACCATCACTCTCACAGTACTCACCTCACCTCACCTTTTTCTCTACCTTTGTGTCTGTCTGTCTCTTTAACATCTGTGAATCTCTCTTCTCTTCCCCTCTCCACCTTTATTGTGAATTTAATGTCCCCCATCCCCTTCTATAATGCCTGAAGTCAACTTAAGGGCTAATGGTAACTGTCATTAAGCCTCTTATTTGATATAAATAAATAAAGTAGGCGATAACTTGAACGAATTATTTCCAAGGCAAAAAATCAATTTTAGCCAAAGGCTTGAATCAGGTAGTACTTTAACATCTTGAATCACATAATAAGTATTTTAGTCAAATATAACTAACTAAGTGATTTAAGACTAATTAGTACTGCAATGTTAACTTTCTCCCCACATATTTCTTGATGTTTACACGCTCTGAAAAATGGGAAGATGCTATCAAATTTATAAACGAGGCGTCCTATGGATTATTTAATTTCGTGGTTTTTTTTCACCCAAAAATAGCTCATAGGCGATTGAAACCAGTAGAACTCAAGGAAACACCCTTCATTTTTCGCGAAAACTGTTGTTTTTCCTTTATATGCCTTTACCATAGAGGCTATTCTCCATTTATTTCCCGCTTAAAGTTACTTTTAATTCAGCATTGTGCTATATTTATTTCAAATGGCAGACGTTAGGATAGTTATTTATTTATTTATATCAAATGGCGGGCGTTTTGATAGTTAACATTAGCCCTTTAGTTGACTTCAGGCTTCACAGAGGGGAAGGAACATCAAAGCGAAAAAAGTCGAGAGGGGGGGGGGGGGGGAGGGAAGAGAAGAGTGTTTCAAAGATGTAAAAGAGACAGACACAAAGGTAGAAAAAAGGTGAGGTGAATACTGTGTGATGATGGCAGTTTGAAGTGAGAAGTCAACTGCCGGTTAATGTTCTTTTTTGCCGTATGAGTATATGTTGCCCAGGGTGCACCACGTGGAAGTAAGTCTATCGCACACCCCAAGCATTGTGTAATATAATACCTTTGTAATTGACCGGCTTTTGCATGAAAAAAAACACAATACAATAAGTATGGCATGGGGTTTCGTTGTTAATTCAATGTGAGTGCACGAGTATTCTCCCAAGGCCGTTTGGTTAGGTGCTGATAACGTTTGACGTTGGTGTGCTCTCCTAAAAATCTCCACAGTTAACCTGTTCAACTATTTACATAATTCCATTGCTAAAATATTGAACCCCAGTGATTCTGTAATCTGACGAATTTGTTATTCATCAGTAGTTTCTTCAATTACCTAGAACCCCAGTGTAATGGTTAGATGTTTACACTTAAATAACTAATTTCAGAGCTTCATAATGTACCAATAAAATTCTCGAAAATTTAGACACCTGAGAGTACCTCTACGGAGCGTCGTTTTCACTCACCATATATAACTTAGCCTTGATCCTAAATTTGAGTAAGAAATTGTGGAGCTGTGCAGCGATTTAACAACAGACATCTTCTTGGGTGGATCAATTACAAGGACCAATCAAGTGCTTGGACCAAGGATTAATTTGAACTCCAACACCTAAAAAGCAAAAACGTATATACCGAGGGGGAGGGGGGGGGGGTTAACTTGGAAGGCCGGATTGAAAAACCGACCTATTTCAGTGGTGGCAAAAAGAACAAAATGTACTTTTATTTATTGTGCTACAATCGTTAATCAAAAATCAATGCACACTCTCACGATAATGGCATGGGAGTGATCCATGATTTTTATTAAATTAAATGGTGTGATTCTGAAGGGCAATTTAGCTATGGATTTGAAAAGCAGTGGAGTTTCAATTTTAAAAATCCAATGATCTGTTTAAAGCATTGGAATTGTAAATAATATTAAGTTCTTCTATGGCATTCCTAAGCGCACAAAATCATGAAAGCATATTTCGACATACCTTACCTTGTGAGACAACAGATTAATTACCTTATTTTGAAAATCTTAAAACAATTTGAAAAAAATCTCCTATTCGCAATCATTAATCGGGTTCCCTAAATCACTCCGCATAATAACTTTATTATAATAAACGAGAGGAATTGGGAATCCTGTGGAGCACTCAATAATAAAACAATTAAACCGGAAATTCGAACATTCTGGAGGTTGTGGTCGTGCGTTCAAATGACTTCTAGGTTAATCAGTTCATTCATGTTATGCCAAATCTATTTAATTACTAATCATGTTTGCTGTTATCATGAACCGAATAAACATTACACTCGCTATACGTCTGTTTCTTCTAAATCATGGAGTTAACTTGGCTCATTTCGGGAGCCCATCAATATCAGAATATTTTAGCAAAGAGGTGACTGAAGATAAGTCAAGGTTTTTCGTGAGACAATCTACTACAATCCTCACCAATAAAAAATAACGAGCTTAGACTAATGTAGTATTAATAGATATAAAAATATATACAATGTTCCTTGACCAAATTTCGAGGACACAAATTGACCTCGAATTCGCATTCCGATCATCCCTTCTAGAGCTGCAAACAGCCTTGGATAACTCGCCGAAAGTGTGATTACATGCACACCTACACATCCACTGCTTCTACTCCCTCACACGTTGTTTCTCTTCTTCAACTACTTTATTAACCCGGGGTGTGGGATAGACTTACCACCACGTGGTGCACCCTGGGCAACGTATACTCATACGGCAAGTAAGTCTATCACGTGGTGCACCCTGGGCAACGTATACTCATACGGCAAACAAACTGGTGCACCCTGGGCAACGTATACACGGCAAAAGAGTCCGGGTGCACCCTGGGCAACGTATACTCATACAGCAAAAATGTGGTGCACCTTGGGCAACGTATACTCATACGGCAAAAAACGTGCACCCTGGGCAACGTATACTCATACGGCAAAAAAGGTTTATTAACCGGCGTTTGACTTCTCACTTCAAACTACCATCATCCCATTGTATGCCATATTCGACCACTTCCACAGCACTCATCCTACCCTTTCGGAGCCTTTGTGTCTGTTTCTTTTACATCTGTGAATCACTCTTCTATTCTCCCTCTAGAATTCTTCTCACTTTGATTTTCCTCCCCCCAACCCTCTGTGAAGCCCGAAGTCAACTAAAGGGCTAATGATAACTATCAAAACGCCTGCCATTTGTTATAAATAAATAAATACTTTATTAACCTTTGCATAACATGAACGGAACGCAGGCATATTAACTTTCCTGGTCTACTTTCTTTTTAATTCACATACATATGAGTAAACTATCTACAAGTAAGTTTGTGTATATTACATTTTAAGTTTTAAATCTCAATGGTATTAGTCTATTGAACTTAAATCAGAGCAGTAAAAATTGAATTAACTGTCATAATGGTCTCCGGAGATTCAAAGCATTGAAGCACTGATCTCTAACAATTTGTAATTGTAAGCGGTTGATTATTCATTCCATTCAAAAGTTACGCTCCGAGAAATAAATTAATAATGTAGTTAGAAATAGTAAAAACTTTCCCCTCTTTCACCACTCTCTTTGTAGTTCAGTACTAGCGAAAAGACTTTTGTAATTATGCCTGTTAGGTAAAACATATATCGGCTGAGTCGCTTTTTCGTTACTGCTTGCCATTGAACCACAACCTGCATTGAGTCATGA
>UZAE01014459.1:0-14198 GCA_900617975.1 Rodentolepis nana | reverse complement strand
CTATCATTAGCCATTTAGCTGACTTCGGGCTTCACGGAGGAGGGGAACAGCAAAATCACATAAAGTCGAGAGGGGGAACGGAAGAGTAATTCACAGATGGAAGAGAAACGGACGGACACAAAGGCAGAGAAAAGGTGAAATGAATACTGTGGTAGGGGTAGAATATGACTTTTTGCCGTAAGAGTACACGTTGCCCAGGGTGCACCACGTGGTGGTAAGCCATGAATGATTGTTTAGCATGTCTTAGCTTTCATTGGTCTGACAAACTCCCATGTTGGTCCATAAGGCGATATTTGTGTCCCTGTTGGTTGGCGAAGCCACTAGTTTAGCCTGTTTCCAAACCTTAAAGTAGTAGCTCGTTTGGTATTCTATTATCTAATGCATATTATCACGCACATCTCGATTCATACACATGACTTGTCTAAATTGCCATATGAATAATCTTAGTAATTTGAATTTCAAGGAACGAAGAACACGAAAACGCCAGCTCCTCTTAGTATACCTTAACATGGTCCTTCCACAGAAAGCATTCTCCAATCCCTCAATACTTGTGCTTTTTCAAATCCCCTCCTTTCATTTAGCCCTCTTGTCGAATATATATGCGGTTCTACGTAACTCTTGAGCTTTCATTTCGGGAAAAGTTGCTAAGTGCGGTGTTTGTCATCAGGAGGATCATTTTTTTTCGATGATTGGATGACTACTCAAGTTTGGAAAGAATGATAAGACTTATTTACGCTCTTCTATTAATGATCGCTTGATTAGTGTGGTTTAATCACACTGGCATTAAAGATGTGAACTCTGACCACTAAATTCAATAGTGTAATTAGCACCAAATAGAAGTTAGTACTTACTATGGCGAAACCGCAGAATAAAGCGACAATAATAAAACTATACTTTAGACTTTTGTTATTTAGAATTTAAGGGGAGTAAGGAACAGAGGTCTTGGTTAAACTCCAATAGAAAACGAAGAGGAAAAAATAAACAGAAGTGGTAGTAGTCATGAGCCAGTTGCATAAACTGTTTTACCAGGTTCGGTGGCTTATTCTTTTAATGCAGACTCATTAGTCTGAAATAAACGAAGGCATGAGTAAAAGCTTGAAATAGATTAATTATAGAATGCAAGAAAATAGATTAACCGGAAGAAAACTACTTGTGAACGAATATTATGGATACCAACAAGAGTAAATAGAATGATCCATACATATGATCTCACTAGCCAATCAGAACTGTTGTATTATTTAAATGCCAAGTTACTTTGCCCTTTATAGGTTACAGGTACAGAGAGTTAAACAGCACCTAGAGTTCTGCAGATATTATCTAGGAGTTCAAATAAGCAACCAAGGATACACGAGTCGGGCTATACTTTGGGCAAGTGAGCCATTTTCCCTCTCCGATTACTTGAATATCGTACTTTTACTCGAATAAACTACTATACTTAGGCCGTTATCGCAGACCGGATTGGCGGTTCTCAGCAAGATAGGGCACTTTTCTAGAAAAAGACACACTATAAACTCCCAACTTCCTACTTGACTTTACTGTCCGAACAAATGGCTGCATTTATACTCGTTACTAAATTATGATTATTTCAAATGGCAGGCGTTACTAAATGTATTTCGTCCAAACGTCAATGCTTTAATTAAGTTTGAATACAACTGATGATCCTAGTAAAAAGGACAAATCAGAAGCTCCATGAATCTTCACGTTTGTTCATTTAAATGAGAATGAAAATACAGTCACGTCAATCCAATCATCTTTCCAATAGCACATCCAGTGACACGAGGGAGAGAAGACCGAAATAGAAAACCATAGACACTTAACAAATTGAAGAAATAAAAGTATACAAAGGTGCTAGTTCACAAGGTTAATTGAGAGCAAGCTAACAATATAAGTTCCGGTGTTAGAAATAAGCGACTCCGCGTTTAAGTTCGTCAACCAATCTAATGCTGTTTAGAAGTGGAAGGCAAGTTTGAAGACCAATAGCAGGGCAATCCAAACCTCGGTGACCATCGCCAAAAAAGGGAAGATTCAAGGTATCAAATGAAGTAGGGAGTAGATTCACATCAACTAGCACAAATACCCCATTTTTAATAATTTGAATTATTTTGAGTAGCCCATAACACTTATCATTCAAAAGTTACGACAATACTTTGCTCCATATAAGCTGAGATTATTTCTACAAGATTATCTGAGGTTCATGAATCAGACTTTTATATAGTTGATAATAATGACATTTCACTAAGCAGCCAAATGACCAACATTGGAATCAAATTTTTAAAAGAGAGTTCTCTTAAAACGTCGTGATGACAATTCATGTTAGCTTCCAGCACAGTAAAAGACATTAATTTAAAAAGTGGGCAGTAGCGGTATATTTTATATTTTAAATTATATACAATTATGGGAGAGGCGAAATGACTTATGTTTAGTAATAAAAGATGAACGACTTAGTCTTCGCTACTACGGGGGCGTTTCTTAGGACGACTAAAATAAAGAAAAAAACAAGGACCGTAGGCAAAATCAAAGAACATGTAAAACAAATGAGAGCCAAAAGGGTGACACTTACCCAGAGGTGTCCGGAGGCTTTTCCGTTTGCATCTCCTCGGCATCCGTATTCAAAGCGAGTTTAGTTTCTTGTTTTACAGCACCCGGTGTCGAAAGTCCACCAGCTTCTCTTTCTTTTCTCTTCTTTCTCGTTTCAACCCACTGTCTTCTATAGTGGTCCCTCTCCATTATTACCCTCTTGAGTTTTGCAACAAAACCATAGGTGGAAATAGCGATTCCCTCGGTATTACACCTTGCAGTAGCTACAAAATAGCTTCAGATCAAACAAGAAAACAAGACCTCTTACCGAGAGCAATTGCTTCACCCTTAGATGATACAAGAACAATCTCTTCGCCCTGTTGAATGTCATTATCGAAGTAGATGATGCCAGTTTTGCACAACGCAGCTCCGAAACAAAGAGCAGCAACAGCAGAATCCTTAACAATGATACGCTTGTGATTGACGAGAATATTTTCCAGAGGCATGATAATCTTTCGCAAATACCTCTCATCTCCTTGATTAACGTACATCCAGTAAGCATCAAGAACGTCGTGCATGGTAACCATGTTGTCACATTCGGTCAGAACACCAGACCTTATTCTTCTCAATTCTTCCATTACACCACCAACACCAAGCAATAATCCGGCATGGACACAGAGAGTACGAATGTAGGTTCCTGCTTGGCAATTTACTTCCAAAATAGCAAGTCCCCTATTCTCATCAAACTCAAGGATATCGAGATCTTTGATGCCACGAATACGCAAGTTTCTTTTAACGGCAGAAATTAATGGTGGACGTTGGTAAAGTGAGCCCTCCAATTCTTCACAAACTCTTTTGAGGTCTTCCAACTTAGCATGTCCGTGCAGGCGCAAAATAGAAACGTATCCTTTCCCCGCATTTTGTTGTGATTTAACAAGACGAGTTGCCTTTTCGATACAGACGATTAAACAACCAGAAACTTTTGGATCAAGAGTTCCACTGTGGCCGGTTTTTTCTACTTGGAGAATGTTCTTCACCCAAGCGACAACTTCGTGAGATGATGGATTTGAGGGCTTATCCAAGTTGATGACACCGAAACTAAAATCTGTATGACTTACAGAACAGAAACGTACTCAATATATTTTTGAATGGCTCTTTGATTAGGTGAACACCCTTCAACTTCTTGAGCAAAACAACATCCATTTGAATTCATAGACATAACATTCTAGACAACGTTAACAACCACTGATCAAATAATCATACCTTTAGCAAAACACTAAACCGATCGTCTTGAACCTTTGTCGGGACACTCACAATATTAGCACTATCTCCATCAGCAGACTCCCTCCCTGCGTGCTTCTTCTTCGAACCCATGATAACAGCATGCACAAAAATTTAAAATATGGATCTCATAGGCAATCCACTGAAATGCAATCATTATTAAGAACTCGATATATTTTCATAGTAAGTCTCGCGAAAAAAATTTTAGAAAATTAATTATTTATACTGAATAGGCGTTATAAATTGTGCCTGTGCAACATATATTTGTAATAATAAATTGATATATGAGGTAAAGATATTTAATTGTAACCTTCAGCGTTAAACATTAATTTTGATATTTTAATCAGATATAGTTGTACAAATGTAAAATTAATTATAATTATTGATTTAATCTTTCTATGTTTGATCATAATCACTCCTTTACGGGTTGTTCCCTTCTAAGTTATCATATCATTCTTACAATATATAAATATTATCAAAACCTTTTAGCCATGTAATAACTGTAATTAAAGTAAAATTTTAGCATGTGTTAGGCATATTTTTACAGGAAAATGTATGGTACAACTGCATTCACGACCCTAAGGCATCACGACATCCTTAAAAATAAACATAACCATTATTTAATGCTACATTATCTCTTTCATTGAACTAATTTTCACATTAACATAAATTTTTTCACAATATTTATACAAATTCCGAATCAATATGCATAACCAGACCATTTAATAATAAAAAGCGACTTTAATGTTTGATAATATAATATATTCAATCATTTCTGTTATTCAAAGTGTTTTTCTATTTGAATCTAAATATTTGCCAACTTTAAAATCAAACCATCCTTAGTCAAAACTATTTGAATTTGAAATTTGATATCCATTTATTAGTTAAAGCCTTCTTTTTGGAGAGCTCGATTGTCTTGAATTCAATTCGTTATATGCTCCAACTGAGCAGCTTAACTTCCAAATAATATCTGAATTGAAAAGCTTTTTCTGCTAAACATCATTCACGAGAAAAACACATTTTGAATTCGTTAGTATTACCCTATAATAATACTACAGTTAAAAGGGAAGTTTTAAAGAGGAAAAATCAATAAATCTATCTTAGTTTTTCCTTCACTCAAGTGTGAATTATTGCGCTAATAATTGATAACAAATTGACTAGCTACATGAATACGATTATCAATTTCATTCTTCTTGGTTTTTAGTATTTTTGCAGCTAAACGTCGAAATATCACCTCAATAAGCTTGTTTTGCAGTTCAAAGTTATCTTGGAATTATGAAATGGCTGAATTATGTAACTGCATTATTTTTTGAAAGATATGCCCAACTGCCCTCACGCGTGTCTTACAGCAGACTGGTGCCGCCGGGATGATGAGTTTTGGGGGTATTAGGCGAATGCTAGAGACGTATTGAACATGTTTCAAACGACGATGACACTTTCTCTTACGAGTTTATTATCATCGGAACTAATTTTGAAGGAGGACCGTTAGGTCCGAAGGGCTTTAAACTATTAAAAAAATCTATCATAAAGCTAGAACAGTTCACGGGCAGCCCAAAAGCCAGTTTATTGATTAAAAAATAGGCTTTATACATTATTGTCTCCTATGTAAGACGGCAGTTATGCCTGTTTTGCGTGTTGGCTGGCGGAAAGTGTAGGCACCTACATTTGTGCTGATCGGCATTAGCTATCTAAAGCAGTTTTTTAAAACTTGGTCACAATAATTAGTTTTTTACCGCTTTCTTTTACCGCTTCTTCAATGACTTTCGTTATTTTGTAGTATTCGGTGAATTTCCTCAATTCTCTGCATTCATCATCTACCAGTGTCAATCGCTTAGGATAGTAAAAAGCATGGTTTTGGTACGAATGTGGTTATACTGACTAAAGCTTATGAGTGCAAGCTTCTATAATCACTGGGTGTCTCAGCATGAACTTCTGCAGAAAACACCATACGCGATGGTGGAACAAGTGTAGACAGAAATGTTTAATAGAAGTATTATAGTCAGTGACAGTGCTTCCCCCCTCCCCCCCCCCCTGGGGCAAAAGGAGATATATTGACCCCAGAATTTTACATGAAGATCTTTTTTCTACGGATAAGCTCTCAGATCGATTAGAGAAAACGAAAACATAGTTTTGGCGTCGCCCAATCGTCAAAGATGGTAAACATTTTGCCATTGTAAACATTTTGCGGTTGCCACTTACTACGAACTAGGAAATCTCCCAAACTAGCCACAAATCTCAGAATCCAATAAAGACATGTAAATACCTTAAAAGTGTGGGACACGTTATAGCTCTGTGCGTCATCGTAAGCCTGCATGTCTGCTCGCCAGGATTGGGAGGTGCGGCCGTACAACTCTGTGTGCAGCGACCGTACAAACAGTGACCAATTATTATTATTATTATTTCAAATGGCAGGCGTTTTGAATATTTATCATTATCCATTTAGCTGACTTTGGGCTTCGCAGAGGGAGGAAATCAAAGTGAGAACAATTCGGGAGGGGGAGCAGAAGAGTGATTCGTAGATGTAGAGGAGACAGACAGACACAAAGGCAGAGGAAAGGTGAGATGAGTACTGTGAAGCTGTGTAATATGACATACAGTGGGGTGATGGTAGTTTGAAGTCAGAAGTAAGCTGCCGGTTAATTGACTTTTTTGCCGTATGAGAATACGTTGCCCAGGGTGCACCACGTGGAGGTAAGTCTATCGCACACCCCGTAACCAATCATTAACCTCTGTTTAACCTAATCAGCCATCCTGATCATGATTAGGCCCCCTACGTGTACACTTAATCCGCAATATACGTCCTGAATAAACGTGCTCCGTGCTACACGTCTGTTTCCTTTATAGATGGGCTATAGCTTAGGTGGTTCTGGGAGTCTAGCTAGATGTAGGAGAATCTGCCATAGAGATTTCTGAGTCAGTCAGGCTTTAATAAAGTAGCAATCCGCTATAAAAGTGGTCTTTATCATTAAATAGAGCAAAATAAAGACTGCAATTTTGCGAACTTTAACGAAGACGCAAACCAGCATCTTCATTGGTATTCTGTTGTTTAACTGGGCAAAATTTTATACACTAACTTGATTTTACTTAAGGTTTCATTTGGTTTGAATTCACCTATTGTCTATTCTCACTCATCGACGATAATCAAGCAACGGAAACATACAGTTGAAATTCCAAACTCATTCATAGGTTTATTTTGGCATGATTATAGAAAGGAAAGATTCAAATCTAGCTCAATAGCACTTCAGAATACTCCCGTTTTGAAGATGTATCTAAAATTATACGGCAACTGTAAGTTTAGGCTATTTGCCGGACATTGCAATCTTCAAGCTAAGACTAATCCTAGCAAACACACCTGACACCACAGATTAAAGTGGGTGTGGGTCTTTCTTGCAAAATCCTAAATTGCATGTTATGAAAATTTGATTAAAATATTTACTCAACTTGTCCAAATTCTAATCTCCGTAACCCACAGAGCTGGCTACGTAGCTACCTCAGTAAGGAAGCACTCGTCCATTCGAACACCAATATGGGGACGGGTTGTGAAAGTAGAACTCGAGATTTTCCCGTCCAGAATCTCGACCCACCCTCCTTCAGACGAACATAACCACCACGACAAGACGGCTGCCTTCTTTTGTCCTTGCGCCCACATCGATGCTTCGTCGTCCATCCTTTTTTATATTCAATGCTCTTGTGGTCTCTTTCATCCTCTTTTATCCGTTTTACTTAGACCACGACTACTACAGTTTCTCAGGGAAAATAACGACCATATTGACCATTGGCAAGGTGAATTTTTTCTTTTTTTTGCATTTAATTGATATAATAGTACATTAAATAAGACTTTTGAGGTTAATGAGTGATCCGAGGAGTGAAATTGAGGAGAAGGGTTGAGGAGGGGGGGGGGCGACGTTATGTGAGAAGTTATTACAATAAAATCATATGTTTATACAACATGTGCAGAATACATCGNCCAACTTATTCTAATTTACGCTTCAAACATACTGTTGGTTCGCAGCAGCGGCGAGAGCTGCCATAGCAGCCTGATTGTTGGAAGTTCCTACGGCGGCCGCAGTAGAATTCGATCCAGCAACGCTAGTTATTGGCGAAGAAGCTGTAGCACCCGCCGCGTTAGCACTGGCAACTGCAGATTGTTGCTGTTGTTGAGTTGAGGTAGCCTGTGGAATCGTTGCACCAGCTGCACTATTGCCCCCAAAAGCCCGAAGCATTGCCGCGGCGAAGGGGTTCGCAGTCGGGGTCACTGCGCCGGGATTCCCGGAGGCACCTTGAGCACCGCCAAGACCAACTGCTGCTAGATTTGCAGCCGCCAATGCAGCAGCTGATTGCTGAGCTGCCTGTGCTTGTTGTTGGGCTTGAACTTGCTGCTGCTGTTGAATACGTTGCTGTAATTCTAAGTCCGAGGTCGCACCATACCATGGCTAAAAAACACACAAGGAACACATTAATCAAACACTCTTGATAACTACTAGGCAAATCTAAGTCCCTCAGAGTTATAGCATACAATGGTCTTGGTACTATTCGACTTCACTTTTAGTGATATGCAGTTAAAATACCGAGATCAATGGGATGCTAAGCGAAAATGTCGATGAATAAAATCGATGTTATGGTAAGGGAAAGGTGATTATGAGAATGTATTTAATCAAAATTATTATCAATAAACTGAGATGGCAACCCAGAAATTTTAGTTATGTGACTTAACTAATTCATACAATATGGTTCCGGGGTGTGCGATAGACTTACCTCCACGCGGTACACCCTGGCCAACGCAAAATCAAACGGCAAAAGTCTATTAACAGGCAGTTGACTTCTCACTTCAAACTACCATCACCTCACTATATGTCATATTCGACTACTTCCTCAGTACTCACCTCACCTTTTTTTCTACCTTTGTGTCTGTCTCTTTTACATCTTTGAAACACTCTTCTGTTCCCCCCCCCTCTCAACTTTTTTTTAGTATGATGTACCTTCCTCTCTGTGAAGCCTGAAGTCAACTAAAAGGCTAATGCTAACCATCAAGACGCCTGCCATTTGATAAAAAACAATATGGTCCCGTTAAACGAAAAGAGAAAGATACCTCATTCACCGACATCCAACATAGCTTGAGGGACAGGTAGGCACAAAAAAAGTGTGAAAAATGCAGCCCAGATCAAACGAGAGCAAAGTCGAGTGTACCATTCACAATTGCTACGAATTTGAAACCCCAATTTGTAGTATGTGCAATAGAATTGCCATCCGGTCAAAACTTACAAAACTAGCGGCAAGAAAGTGAGCCGCAGATTGGGACGGAGCTTGCATTGCCATTGGCATAGTTCCGGCTGCTGCCGCAGCATTAATGGCAGCAGCGTATTGGGCCAAGAGGGCCGCAGTTGGATCAGCTGACGCCAGATAGAGAGCAGATGGGTTATATGTTGCCGTGGCGGCTGCTAAAAGAGCCTGGTTCGTGCCTTGTGACATTGCCGCGGAGACGTTGTTACCTGCAGCAACCAGTCCAGTTGTTCCCAAACCGCCCAGTGTTGAACAACCCCGAATTGCGGCTGCTAAGGCTGCTGCATTGGTTACTGTTGGTGGGAGAGCATTTCGAATGCCTCTTAAAGTGGTGGCTGCTAAATAAAGCAAAGTCCACATTTACACTGGTGGCAACCATCGTTTTTTTCAACAATACAAGTATCATTAATCCAATAAACTCACTTTTCATTAGCGTGGGAGCTTCCGACTTCTTTTTGGTCATCACACGGGCAGTGGCATTGTTGATCTGTGGGAATGAGATAATTATCGTTAAATCAGGCACGCATGCAAGAAATGAGGGATACATGATTGCACAATTGAACAGTAGTAACAAATAAACAGAGATATACGACAGTGCACATTCGCAATTAATCATTGATTAGACGGGGGCGCTAATAGGATTGAGACACACACACACACACTGACTGATTGACTCTTAGTTCTCTCTAACGACATGCTGCTAATGCCAGTTGGACAGTAACTGAACTACGGGTATGGGAGATTGTTTACAGATGGATGAAATGTCTCAAATCTTGCTAAGGATGCAATCAATATCAACATCTTTGTGAGTGCGGCATAGGCACAGGGGTTAGCACGGCATCTTATTTCAAGCGAGGAGAACAATTGACAAAAGAGAAAAAATGTATCATCACCGCATCCAGAGAGGTAAAGACTAAATTAATTTTACAAATCAAAACTCAGGCAAGTCTCGAGGTACGTAAAAAGCCATGTTACATGATTGTTTCGTTCTCGTACGTTTGGACCGCTTTCCACAAAACATGCGTGCGGGTTAATTGATTTGTAGATTTCGATATTGAAACAAAAAAATAATAAAACTCATAATGCAGAATATGACTAAGTAGCTTACAAATGACGCTTTGTATAGAGAGCTCTCCCAAGAAAGTAGAAAAAAAACTTTGCACTATCGTGCAACCGAGAGAAGTCGGAAATAATGGTAGCCACAGGCATTACATACGAGAAGCAAGGATTTACATAAACCTCCCGAAGTCTCTTGACACCATAGAGTACTCATGCGTCGTCACTACCTAGCTCTAATAATTACGAGCAGATGAGATTGCAATGAACTACACAGATTTGGCAAGGTATTTCGTTTCTTCTCACAATTTGCAGAAATGTGGAGGGAGAAGGAGAGAGGAAGCAGCACAAGATTTTCACGCAATTCAATTTCCACATGCACCCACACATATAACGCATATATATATATATATTAACTCATTTTGTGGGTGCACTGATAAACGGGCGGAAAAACAGCATAAGAGCCAATCAATGATCAGATAGGTCTAATGGAGCTTTTCACAAGCACATCGGACACATTGTTTTGATCTCATATCGAGAGTTCACTTTAATTACCTGGCGTGTGTGACAGGGGCTGAAAATGTCAAAGATTAGGTTCCTCAATAATCCAGTCCGATTTAATTTTGCAATAGCATGCAGGCAGTGTATATCATTTTGCCTATTAGCTTTAAGAAAGTACGATTGAAGCATCTAAATAAATGCTTAAATCAACTCAAGGTAGAACATGCTTTTAGTAATGGAAAAGGTGCCTAGATGAAACAACTTCTTACCTCAATTTTCCTGCCCTCAACAATCGTTCCATTGAGACTTTCTCTAGCTTTGTCGGCCTCTTCAGGTGTTGCGAAGGTCACAAATCCGAATCCCTAATGAAACGAATACGAACAATAAGCATTACTACACTTCAAGTATAAACAATATAAACACAACACATGTGTGGCATTACAACGTTCGCCAATGTGTTTGCTTCAAGCTGCGTAAATGAATACATACCTAGCGTTTTTTACCAACTTAACTTAAATTTCTCAGTCGATTCACCTCATACATTTAAGCATGCAAATCAATACCATAAAAGTTCCTCTTTGACTTAGTTAATATAAATAATAACTCAAAACATAACAAATCAGCAAGTGCATTTAATCGAGGCGTTGTATCGCGAACCATGCTTAGTTGCAGATTTTTAAGTGTTTCGCCTCCACGAACTTTTTTGTTACATGCAACATTGCATCCCATCAATGAGAGCATCGCATTTAAAACAGCTACTAACAAGATTTCAGTAGCATTTATATAAGTGGGTGTGTACATGCGCTGGTTGATGTAAAAGACCATGCGTTTTATCTTGGCAATTTTGTTGGGGATGAAGAGTGTAGGTAAGAAATATAAAGGCCTTCAAACAATCATTACCAAACGAAATTACATAGAGGGACGAGCAAAAAGAGCCGTGCGACCTAAACAACCATTTATAATGTGCTTGTCGTGTTTGGTGAATGTATAGGAAAACCTATACGCTAATTCCGACTTTCAACTCGCTTTTCTAATCAGGTGAATAATGAAACACTAGAGACTACTGTGAAGTGAGGACAATTAGATACTAGTTATACATGCGAATCAGGAATTTACTCGAAGGACATCCCAGAACCTATTTCATAGGCTTGGGTGTAAATGGGTGTTTGCTCTATAGAGCTAAACGGGCAAGAATAAGTCGTGAATGACAGCACGTGAAAAGCAAAATGTAGGAAAATGCACAATAATTTTCAAAACAGAAGCATGATTGGTGGGAGAGAAGGAGAAAAGTACTTTCTAATTGAATAGAAGGAGAAAACAATCACGCACGCACACACACACGAACATTCCAACAGTGATTGGTTGGTTGGTTGGAAGTAGGCAGATGCAAAAATATAGCTCTGACAGGGAAAGTGAACCCAATTACCGAAAAGAGGCACAATAATAGGGGGAAAGGGACAGAAATTAGACACAAACGTGTACTGTCCATAAAGGAATGGAATGTACCGTCTGGATTACTCCTGAATGCCCGCGAACTGTTTGGACTAAAATCCGAAGTAGTACCGATGTGATAGCATAGATATATCTCTAAGATTATACAAATTAGTAGTAAATACAAAATTGTGGAAAAGAGATGGAGAGATGAACGCGTGCAGCAGGCTTCGCTATTGCAACACGATGCTCGAGATTCCATTTTGCCAGAAAAAAACCTTTCCATGTATGCTTTCAATTCAAAAGTATAAATTAAATGGAAAGGTTAACAACTAACCTTAGATCCACGTTCGTTGAAAATAATCTCCACATCGAGAATAGTTCCAAAGGACTATTAATAGAAATAAGTAATCCATTACAAAATAATCAATAAAATAGGAGTACTAATTATCAGGGCTAATTAAGTTCTTACACCAAGAAGCTGTCGTAAGTCGGCTTCACGATAACGGAAAGGAATATTGGAAACATGAAGACGTTTGGGACCAGTAGATGCAATTGGCGTAAGCGAATTTGAGGATACTAAAGTATTTCCAGAAATTGTTGATGTTACGGATGGATTTGAGGGTGGGGCTGTGGCTGAGACTGAAGCTGGATTTCTGACCTCATCTGTGGTTGGTTGACTGTCAATTCTTTCAGAGTTCGAATCTATTGGATGACCAGCCTCTGTGGTATCCTCTAATTTGATCGACTAAAGTAACCCAAGAAATAAAAATGAGATTTTTTTAGGTTTTAAAAAAATTTTTCATTGTCATTGAACTTTTGTAAAATTGGTTTGTCGAATATTGGGGGAAAGAGCATTGAGATCCTTATAACTACTCAGGAAATTCAAAATGCCCAATCATTCATTAAAAAGCTCAAAAATATAAGAATTATTTCAAGTAGCATACAATTGTGATACTAGCATTAAGTAACCACATTTGTTAAAATAAAGATACAAATTAGAGCCCTTCATGAACCTGTAAATCTTCAGTTAAAATGCAACAAGATGGCGTCTTATCGTTACCAGATTTTAAGTTGTTTACTAAAAGAGATTTCGGAACAAATCGGCCGATAACACGACGATTGGTAACTGCTATACAGGGTTGATAAATATTCCTATTTCTATTCACAAGAAAAATTACATCAAAATAAGGTGGTAAAATAAACCCAATTGATGTATTACCTTTTCTGCCGGTGCTTCACACCCTGAGGCGAATTCTGAATTCTTGGAAGCCCCATGTGCTAGAAGACCATGAATACGCATAGACTGGAGAAGAGAAGTGGCCGCATTGTGTTGTGTACCAACATCTGAATCTTGAACTGCTGTCGTCGGCTTCGCCACCAGTGTCGTATCTATTGTCGTCACGGGAGTCGTTGTTGAGGGTGTAGCGCTCGCAGGTGTGCTAGTGGACTGGGCGGACATTTCAGCGCTACCCACTTTCCCGATAGTAGTGGGATTTGCGGACTGTAGGAGGGATTGTGTCGTAGTAGTAGTAGGGTCTAATGTGTTTACGATTGGAGCTGGGAAGAATAGCTAAAAAGGCACGAAATGAATAGTTGAAGCTTCACATTTAGTTAATTTGATTGGCGGCAGCGTGATTTCAAATCGCAATTAATTGGAGCTTTCATAAGATAAGCTGTTCAAATGAGAATTAATGCTTACTGTCACAAAGCTCACTTATTTAATTTCTTACTTATTAGACAATTCGTCACCATTTTTAAGTACTTTTCATAACTTACAAGATTTCCTGCACCGAGAACGGGATTAGTGACACTGTGAAGGAAATCCATCTATCCCAGTCAAATCATTCAATCAACTTTTCTGTAAAATGCGCTGACTTTTCTATCGGGTGAGAATGGGACTAAAACTGAACTGGGTGACTGTGCTGTGTAGAATGTGGGCAAAATGTAGATGTGCGAAGTATAACCAGAGGAGGTAGCAGCACACACGTTATAGAAAGCCAGTAGGCGACGACGACCTTTTCGAATTAGCCCAATCATCTACTACCCACAGACGATTGGCTAAGGAAGATGGAAGGGGTTGGGAAAACGCACGTTAGCTTCCAACCCCCCTTCCGCTCCACTCCCCCCCC
>UZAE01014458.1:0-14199 GCA_900617975.1 Rodentolepis nana | reverse complement strand
CGACGAAATAATTTACAATAAATTTACTATGAAAATTTCACATCACTGTGCAATTTTATTACTGTTGTTATCTGCATTATTAATTTGCACAAATCTTGTGCCTCAATCTATGACAAGCAAATTAAGCGACATTGTTGCGGATTGCTACTTTTATAAAGCCTGGCTACTCAGAAATCTCTATGGCAAATTCTCCAACATCTAGCTAGACTCCCAGAACCAGCTAAGCTATAGCCCAGCTATAAAGGAAACAGACATGTAGCACGGAGCACGTTTATTCAATACGTATATCACGGATAAAGTGTTTACAGGAGAATTCTGAAAAATAAATAAAATGCACTACCACTACTTATTCATATAAGTATAAATGAGTATCAAATAATTAAAATATACCCAATCCTTCTTTTTTGATTCAAATGGCTAAATTTTGAAGCGAAGCTTGGGTATTGGAAATTCGATTAAACTATTAGAACATGCTTACAATTTTGACTGTTATCGACTAGCTCAAATAGCACATTATACTTCAAGGCATGATTTTAGGAGCATGAATGTTGGTGGTATCGGTGTTTAATCATGCTAATTCAGTCTCAGGAGTGCAGCCTTGAAATTAATCGGCTGCCATATAGTCGCCCAATAAAGTGCTGCTTCTCAAAACCAATATGAGGGTTTAGGATGTTTTCGTATCAAGCTGTTTGTGTGTGATTTTCATTTCAATTACCACATGAGATAAGTTACAATGATGGCAGCGAATTCTAGCTTCTTATTTCAGAGGTTTATTTCTGAATAATCACTTATTCTTTTTGACACGAGTCAATAAAATCAAGCTTGAAAAGAATCTTTTGCGTTTAGTGTGTGAAAGTGTTTAAAATAAGTCGAATCTTTTAATTGAATTAAGATGACCTCGGCCAATCTACATGCTCATCATTACATGGGAATATTTATTTATTTATATCATATGGCAATCGTTTTGTTGGTTATCATTAACCATTTAGTTGGCTCAGGCTTCGCAGAGGGGAGTGACAATCAAACTGAGTAAAGTTCGAGAGGGGAGCGGAAAAAAGATTCAAAGATGTAAATGAGACAGACAAAAGGGTAGAAAAAATTTGAGGTGATTTCCGTGAAAGTAGTCGTATATGACATACAGTGAGGTGATGGCAATTTGAAGTCAAAAGTCAACTACCGGTTTATAGACTTTTCTGTCGTATGAGTATACGTTGCTCAAGGTGCCCCACGTGAGTTAAGTCTATGCATGCAATTGCTGGTAACATTATTGCTATCATTATTGCGCTCATAATTTAGCCAACACAACAGTGAAAGACAAGTACTTCAAATTATTTATTAGGAAAATTGGGAAAAAAAAAGAATATTTAGAAAGTATTTTTTTAATGGAGAAACCATAAAGTTATATTTTTTATTCTTTTGATTTCAAACTCATGAAATATGTAGCGGATTTCTACGCTAGGTAAGCCTGGCTTAAGTCTCAGAAACCTTTGTGATAGATTCTCCCGATTACGGAGTCCAAAGAAGAAGAGACGTCTCACCGATACGTTTATTCACTAGATACCGAACGTAAATTGTGATTATGCAGAGAGCTTAATCATGATCAGGATGACGGATTAGGTTAAACAGAGGCTAACGATTGGTCCCTGTTTGTACGGTCTCAACTCCCAATCATGGCGTGCAGGCATGGGATGACGTGTCCCAAAAGTACTATTTTCGAATTTCTCGAAACTCTAGTAAATATCAACGTGGAGAATGAAATACCTTTTAAATGATTTTTTTTATTTTTTAGATATTTACAATTGTTTTTCTTATTAAACGCTGTTTAAATGATTTGGTTCAACCAATAATTGATCTTTTTTAATTTAAGCACCAATAACATTCTCTTGTTCAATTAGATTATGATCAAAAGGAAATGGTTGAAAATAATTTTTTTCTAAAGGGAGTTTACTTACGACTTTAAATAAAATTTTATATATTAATTTTCTGATCAAAGAGGTCTATTTATTATTTACTATTTTCAAAATATGAAGCTCCGAAAGTTTTTTTCAATATTATATTCAATTTTATATTCTACAAGCACAAACAGCCATCGATGTACATAATTTCCAAAGCTCTCGTTTATACACTTATTCTAGTTTGATCAAAGGAAAACCGAATATTCCTCTTCTCTATATGAAAAAAAACATAAGACGTTTGAAATTAGTTTTGCAACTAGCATGCGATCTTCATTTAATGTTTGAATGCCAAATCATGCGTGAAATTGATGTCCTGTGCGACTTTGTCAATCGCATTCTTCACGACGGCCCATCTGTTTACCCTCCAGGCACGATAAAAATTCGGTTTTGAAAGTAAGAATGGAATTTTGCTTATGTTTTAACACTAATGGAAAAAGCGTGTTATCCCTCCAATAAGAAGAATAAAATTTTAACTTTCATGCCTCCAAAAATCTCAAATCCTGACTTCTGATATAGCCATATTGCTTTTATTCAAATTCAGTACTATTTGGGACTCTAATTGTTACATCTCGATAAAATTAGATCTGCCTAAAATTGTTTTGCTACACACTTTAGAAGCTAAACTGAGTAGCGGCTGCATGCACGAGGATTTAGCTGCTACATAATATAATGAGACGCGACAAAAATGAGTCTTTGGAATTGAATACTAGAACAAAAATTATATATTATGATTGATTGTGATTTTAACATTCATGTTAAATTAACTTAAAGGTCTATTTAAATACTACGGGACGTCATTCAAAGTATGCACGGTGCAACTTTGCTATTGATTAGAAATAGCTTCAAAGTGAGGTAGAAAAATCCCTTCACAGAAAATAGGCCACTACTAACAAGGTGGAGATTTTCTTCAACAAATCTAATTGAAAGACTATATATATTTGAAGATAAATTGTGCAACAAAATTGTCAATCGAAGAAATTCGTCTTTAGAGAATTTTGGAATGGCGAAACTCTAAGACACACTGCAGGGCTCAAAATCTATCGATCACAAATTGTCTTGATTTTTTGGGCTGCCCAATCAATTAAATGCCAGAAAATATGAAACTAAGGAGTTAAGGTTCTAGAATTCCTTAAAGTAGTTGCCCTCAAAAAGTCCTATTGTAGCTTCGTTTATTAATTTCGCCTTAAAATCAAAATGAAAAATCAAACGAAACTCTTGTTTGAGTCTGCATCAGTCCAAAAGCATACTGGAGAACGGCTTAGTGTTGATAATCGATAGGGACAACAATAATAATAGGAACACCAGACATAATTGAACAAAATGTACTAAATTTAATTGAAAATATCGTCATCCTTAATACGACAAAGAGAGATTAATGCTAATACAGACTAATTTATATGACATAACACTGGGGAGTACATAGATCTGTCATGGGTGAACAAAGAAATAGCATGCCCACCCATACATACTCAGAGGGTGCGGCCGTGCCATTTGTGGCGTGAAGAACAAGTGTGGTCGTGGGCTCAAGGAATTCTCCGACAGTAGCCAATCAATATCACTTGAATGACTTAGCAACCACGTTATTGCATTCTAAGGAGTGACCTCTGTGACAGACACAACGGAAAAGCCTGTTTGCAATAAAAAATAAAATCTACTATTAATATTTCAGTAATATTTTAGAGTAAACATATTTGGACATATATACTCATGTCATGTTTAACGTAAACCTAGGCATAAGTGAAATGTACATGGGACTTTGAAAGTAGAAACCCATTAGAAAGATTTCGAAAGCGTGGTACAAGGGGCAAAAAGTGAAAGATTGCACAACATTGGCTACAAAAAGCGCTGTTTTGCAAACAGAGTCAATAAATGAGGGTTAAATGTCGGAACGCAGGGCAGGCAAAGTAGGAATAGTTTTAGTTAGTTGGAAAAAAGCAGCCCACCCCCTAAGCCGACGTGTGCACATGTCACCAGCTACTGACGCACAGAGGTGGAGAGGAATAGGATGAGGATTAGGAGTAGGACGATCCAACATCGGTTAGATGAGGGTGAACTTTTGATGGCCCATCCACGAGAAGGACGAACACGAGTTCTCGTTGTCGCTGCGAGAGCTTCACACCATTTCAAAGGAAATAATCCCCACAGCCAAACTTAGTCCACTTTGGTTAGCATAGCTTGAAGTCTATTCAATAAACCCGTATATAAATTGCACAAGAAGACGTAACATGAATTAATTCTTTTGTCGGAGGAAAATGGTTTACTGTGTCGGAAAGTGGTGGAATCAATATTAATTGCCCTCTTTGCAGCTAAAATAAAATGGAATGTAATGGAATTTGGTTGCCAAAGATACCAAGGTCAGCTCAAAACTCATAAATGCCTCCGTAAAGACGACTAGATTAGGAAAGTCGAATCCCTCTTCATTCTCTGCTTTGCAATGTTTTTAACTGCTATGCCTCAATCTATGACAAGCAAATTAAGCGACATTGTTGCGGATTGCTACTTTTATAAAGCCTGGCTACTCAGAAATCTCTGTGGCAGAATCTCCAACATCTAGCTAGACTCCCAGAACTAGCTAAGATATAGCCCAGCTATAGAGAAAACATACTAATAATACGGGACACGTATATTCAGTCACGCAATGATATGAAAAGTGTGTGTTTACAAACAGTTTTGTTGTATTCAGCTTGGTCGCTTAGTTATAGACACTTTTCGGCTTCTGATTGGTCACTCGTATTCTTGTCTTTGCGCGGAAAGTTATACGGCCGCAAATATTAGTAACGCCGTGCGATAATGGGATAACATGTCCTGCAACATAATGTGTAACAAACACAATTTTCAATACAATAGTTCTATTCGGAAATTCGAATGGTTACGTTTAGGGAATTATTGACCTGGCATCTAAAATTGATCAACTTCATCAAATTTATCTTGAATGCTTTGTTTCTATTTATTTATATCACTCAATAATAATTCTGACTTTTTGGAAGGATTTGATTTAATGATCGCTGTTTGACTAGCTTAAAAGTTAATGACGAAAATGCAGAGATACTTTCCAGACAGTAGACAACTACTCAACTGCTATAATTGAAATTTTTACACATGGGGAAATCTGAAATCAACTAAGGGGCTAATGATAAATATCAAAAAGTCTGTCATTTGAAATTATAATAAATTTTTTTTATTATTATGACTTTAAATTTCCTTATTGTATTTGAAAGAGCAAATCCAACAACGAAGGATATTCTGAAGCATATGTAAAATGCACTACCACTACGTAAAGCTGCAAATATCTTGCTGTTGAGCCGTAAGCAGCTTAGCTTTTGACCTTGACAAGATCGAGTTATAGAACAACTTGACCATAGACTTTAATCTAATTATTTAGTTTATTATTGCTTTGAACATTAGTAATAGCTAAAAGGATCGCAACCTGATCCACAAGACACTGTTCAGACTGAGATTTGATCGGCTTTAATGTCACAGTGATCTGGAATCCATTGTAGGATCACTGTTTTGCTTTTAACTCTCAACAACTGATACAGGTTTTGCATTCGTATATTTTAGCTGTTTTGGGTGGCTCTTTGCATTCATTTAAGATTATAGCTGACATTGTGGACGAAAAAATTACTACTTTTATTGAATTTCGTATCGAGGCAATATAATCTACTTCGTATTTTTGCAATGGTCTCAATTTTTCCTTTGTAGGCAGATATATAGGGTCTTGCAGCTGCGACGAAAGCGAATAGTTGAGAGGAAACATTTGCACTAAGGTTTGCTTGGTTTTCTATGTTCGCCTCATCAGTGAAGACTTCGAGCCATTGATCTGCAAGACAGTTCACATTGATTGCCCCAATCGGCCAGTGAACGCATTTTTTTTAAGAAATGTTTGCTATTCTGAAGTGACCGAGCAGTTGGATGCAACATATTTTTGAAATTCTATTCTGTTTCTCCCCCCCCCCTTTCGACTCATTTTCAATTTAATGTTCCTTCCCCTCTGTGAAGTCTGAAGTCAACTAAAGAGCTAATGATATCCATCAAAGCGCATGCCATTTGATATAAATAATTAAATAAAATAAATAAATAAAAGCTTGATTGTGTGCCTTCTCGAGATGTTTGAGAGTTACCTCTGTGGGTATAATGAGTGGCTCAGGGCTATGCAACATTATTGGCTGAATTTACATCTCGTAATTGGAATTTGATGTTGAGCGTACACAGTCCCATACACTATCAGTAAGATGCGTCAGTGCATTCAGTCGATTTGAGATTCGTTCAGGTTTTTTTTCAATATGACTTTACCATGTTAGCTTTGTGTCAAATATATCAATGTAAAACGTATTTATACCTTTGCTTAATTTTAAACACTTTTTCAAGGTTTATAGATATAGTAGTTAGCCAATCAAAGTTGTAAAAAAATTTGTTTGCAGCATATAAGTAAAATTGAGTGCTTCCATCATGTGATAAAGAATTTATGCTTGATAAAAATATAACGCCTAAATAACTTGAATATCAATATATCTTTTAAATTTAAAATATACGCCACCGTGTCGAGGTTATTTCGATATTTTCTTTTTGAATTGTAACCATGATTGTAAGGTAAAACTTTTGTTATGCCTTTGATATAAATATACCATGACAAAGATGCAATTGGATTTGAGGACATCATTTTGGAAAAATCGTTAAGTAGTGAAATGGGATTTCATGTTGCCTATTTACATTTCTTGAAGCAGTGACTTTGAGTTAGTTGGGTGCTAAAAAGCCGACAAGAACTTCTTGTCAACCCGGATTCGTCATGGTCACAATCCATAAAGGCAATATGATTGAAATAAAGTGGCATCTTTGGCAATAGGATCAAAGAGCGAAAGGTTGCAAACTTGACATTTTATTGAGTTTGTGGAAGAGTTCGAAATCGTGTGGATAAATGAAACTTAACTTTATGGTTTCGCCAATTTAAAAAAGTAGCATTTAAATATTCTTAATTACTTTCTATTATATGTATATATATAATAGATTTTCAATAACTAAATATTTCTTCCTTGAAAAGCACTTTTAAGATACAAAGCTTTATTAATTTATTTAGATAAATCGTTAAAGACTTCAATGACCTCTTTTCCTCATCAATTATGCGTAAGTATTTGGAATTAACCTTGCCAGGAATGCCATCAGAGTTTTCAAAGACTGGTGTTTCGATACTCTGTAATAATACTAAATATGGAAATTCAAGTTTAAATAAACAGGAAAAATTTATAATGATAATCATATAGTTGAAATCAAAACCAAAATTAATTGTTTTGAAGCTCAAAATGCGCTGACTGGCCTTTGAAACAATCAGTATCAACTATCCTGCAGTTCAATGGCTCGATATCTTCACTGATGTGTTATACATTGAAAACCAAGCAAAGCTTGGTGCGGACATTTCAGCACTTCTCTTTCAACGCAGCTGCAAGACACAATGGATTGCTGGTCACTGTGGCATAAAAGGCATTAAACTTGCTGACACACTGGCTAAGAAGGGAGAACAATTTTTTAAAGTATAGATCGGCCGATATCTTTCCACACAATGTAAACCTTAATCAGAAGAGAATTCAATACCTCAATGTGCATCAAACTTAAAGCTTAAACAAAGGAGGAACTGTAGTCAGTGGTACTCTCTGAGATAACAAACTGGCCCGAAATCGAAGCCAATGCTGAGTTTAGACTTCGTAACTGACAAGATTGGTTGTCAAAGCACCTCCATAGATGGGGGGGGGGTAAACACTCAACCAATTTGCTCCCTATGTTACTTACAGGTGGAACTCAAGACGACCCACAAGATTTAGTGTCCAGCTACAAAGATAATGACAAAAATGCAGAGATACTGGGAAGCCAGAGGATAGCTAATAAACTTTAATATATGCATTCAAGCTTGAAATCAATCCTTCGCGCATAAATCAGATCTTTAGCTTAGTGTTTGAAAATCTAAAATTATTTGCACATTCCACTTGTGGATATCATTAAATTTAGTTTAACGCCATTGAAATGTTTGCCATTTTAGAGTCATTAAAATCATGCAAAGTTAGTTGAAAGGCAAAGTTTGTGACTCTGCATTCAAAAATGGGAAAGGGAGGGCCATCACTGATGCTCAAACATGCGAAAGTGTCTTTTAAATTTTAGTCTAAAATCAACAGTAAATATTGGTTCCCTCTATATAAATGAAATCTTTATTGAACATTGGTATTGCATGCATACTCAACAAAGGTTACAGATTTTGTGAATTTCTTGCCTTTCAGAGAAAAAAAAATTAATTTGACTTTCGCGTGGCTTTTGCTTACATATTTGGGAAGTTGAATTCTCAGCACTTTTCATCTGACTACTGAAGTCCGTTTGTTATCTGAATGCATAGAAATTGAATTCCAAATGTAGAATTTAAATACCAAATGCCTTTAATCAGCCTTCGTGTTAAAACAAATAAAGACATTTGGGCAACACTATTGACTCATCATTATATCGTTTGATTTTATACGAATAGTATTTGGCGAGTATTTAACATCATTACTGCAAGAACATTAAAACTTTCCTATTGTTGGTAATTGGAATATATGTCACTATCCAAGTCATATGCCCTATTTGACACATCTATGTGCTCGATATCCCAAATATTATGTATTATTGAAGAGGATAAGAATGCAACCAGCATGAGAACAATAAATGGTACATATTAATAGGCAATTTAAACTGAGAAATGAATTTGAACGAAACTTTGAAACATTGGCAATTTAAAACAAAGCCTATAACCAATCACTTTTTTTTAAATCAAATCTTTTCTCTTGCTCATTAATGTGCCATCGAGATAACTCATAACAAAATGTGGGTAATGAATCAAGAGGTCTATAGACTGCAGATTTCACTTTCCATTCCTTTCTGTTTGCTTCATTTTAACGCCATACAAAAGTGTGACCGAAAAAAACAAATTCGGTGTGGGCTGGGATTGAGTTTGTGCGATTGATACAATTACCTCTACACGATGATTGCCAGTCTCAATCCATAATTTTGAAAATTGTACCAACAGACCTGAAGTGAAATTGATCATGGACAATGTTGCTATTCAACAGTTGCATTCTTGTGTCTGCATTAAGTGTCAACTGTAGATGTGCCACCCTCTGTTTAAAAGCATTTTTCTTGTGTTGTCGAAATGTCCAAATTGTTCTTTTTAGAAGTAGCATTCCAAGTGATTTGACAGTTTAAAAATTTAAAATGCTTCTCACCTTATTTATTTAAACATAAATTTTGCTGCATTTTATTAAATTGTGAATTATTATTCCTTATTTGACTTTTACCCTGTAAATTTAATAATGAAAAACTTAATTCTAATTATTCATTCGAATTGTAGCGGATTGCTACGCTAGTAAAGCCTGACCGACTCAGAAATCTCTATGGCAGATTCTCCAACATGTAGCTAGACTCCCAGAACCAACTAAGCTATAGCCCAGCTATAAAGGAAACAGACGTGTAGCACGGAGCACGTTTATTCAGTAGATAAACCACGGAATAAGTGTATACAGGAAGGAAACTAGTCATACAACATGGCGGATTTGGTAAAACAAATGGGCGTCTCTGATTGGTTAATGTCAGTGAGGTCGCCGCACCCGGTCCGTACGCGAGTTTGAACGTGATGTTGACTAAGTGATGACGTGTCCCACAGAATTGACATCAATGATACTTATTTTTATTGTACCCTTTATTCATTTTCTTGAGTTTATTTAAACATTTCAAAGTGCATCCCCACTTTAATCGTTTGTCCACAAAAAATGTAATTAAATTAAATATGACACTAATCAGATAGATTGAAACATCTTGCAATCTTGAAAAGATAAGCTCACAACATAATTGAATTTTTTTCCTAATCAATTGTTAACGTATGGCAATAAGACCTCTATGAAGTTGGCCACTATCATTCTATGAAGATTAAAGAAAAAAACGTATGAATTGTTTGTTGTGATTTATTTAAATATTTAAAAATTTAGGGCAAAATTTAAAGTTTTATAAAAGTTATTATATTGAAGTGGAAAATGCAAGATTCACTTGTAAACATCAATAAAACAAGTTAGTGCTGACCAAATATGTAAAGGCGAAATCTTGTTAGTAAATTCTTAAATTCACATATCGAAATATTGTTTGCTTAGCGTTTGCAAAATTTATATTTTAGAGTACATGTATTTCAGCAAGCAACGTAGAACAAAATTTTCAAGTCGCCAATTTGAATACACAACTGGCATTCAACATATCAATGTAGAACTTATTTATACCTTTGCTTAATTTATAAACAATTTTGTCAAGGCTAATATTTATAGTAGTTAGCTAATCAATTTCGGACGGAACATTGTTCTCGTCATATTAGTAGAATTGAGTGTTCTCCATCCGTGTCCAGGTAATTTCGACAAAAATTTTTAGATTGTATTCATGAGTGGAAAATCAAAGTCTGATTATGTCTCTGATATAAATATATCATGACAAAGATCCAATTCGATTGGAGGACATCATTTCGGAAGAACCGTTAAGTAGTGAAATGANGTCTCGTCATTGTCACAATCCATTTATGCAATATGAATGGAATAAAGTGGCATCTTTGGCAAGTGGATTACAGAGCAAGAGCTTGCAAACTTGACATAATAAAGATTATGTGGAAGAGTTTGAAATCGCAAGGATAAATGAAATGTAACTTCATGGTTTTGTTTTTTTACAAATTAGCTTTTAAATATTCTCAATTAATTTTTATTTCTTGTATAAATAGTGAAATACTCAACAACCATGTTTTGTTTTGGGTAAATTTTAAGTGGATGGAAGATAATAAATTTTTTCAGCAATCACATGTTTAGCTACTTATATATTTAATTAAAATTTAAATTAATTAACGACTCCTCTATCTTCTCAATCAGGCATATGGGTGCAAAGAGGCTACTTAACCACTTAAGTAGGAATGATTTATTCACGAGAATGTGCAAATAATTGGAATGGATTAATCAATAAATTGATAAATAAATAAATATTTAAACTTTTATTGAAATAGAATGCTATCGCAAATAGTTTAACATGAATTTTTCATTTCAGCCATTAATTGCATTTCCTTTTCATCCAAGTTTTCTATATCAAGCACGTCAATTATGTTTGAACCCTATTTGAGATGTCTCAAAATTTCTTGCATGCAGCCTTGTATATATTTTGGGCTGCTAAAATTTGACAACAGAAATGCAGTTATCATTTCAGTTATTTAAAACTTGCTAAGGGTGTGCGATAATCCTGCTTCTTCGTGATGCAACATTGGCAACGTATTATAATAAGGCATGCAGTGTTATCTAGACATACTGCCAAGGGGTGCACCCGTGTCAACGCATACTCATAAGGCGAAAAGTCTATTAACGGGCAATTTATACATGTATCAATATGACGGAGGCTAGTTACCTCATGGAAAATTGTTTTGCTATTTTTTGAAGCCAAACAAAGAGAGACTGCACTCCAGAAAATTTTCAAACACTAAAATAGAGCCGATATACGTGCTTGATCATATTTGACTTTTGTTGACGTCAAAGAAGGCGCTTCCAATGACTGTCATGCGCAGTGTCTACAAGTGTTATACGTAATGATGTTATAAAGTCTAGACTTCCTTATTACGAATTAAATATTTCTTCCATAGAAGAAATTTTGGCATTCAACATCTCTTCCGAAATCGAGTATATTGAGTGTGTGTGTGTGTGCAATGAAAATAAACTGAAAGCTTGAAAACGTTAATTCTCGCTTTGTGTTAGGTCGCATCTTTCTTGAAAATTGATATTAATTACGCATCTAAATAGAATTCGATCTAGGCATTCTTATATAAAAAAAGGCTACTTTTTTGATCAAAATACAGAAAAACACGTACCGCCTTATACATGTCGCAAGAAAACTCACATATTTAGAAAACTATAATGATAAGAATAATGTCTAGCATCAATGAAATATCGGTATTCAAGTTCACATTTTCTGTAAACAAAATGTGTAGGTTTTCAGAAAAACATTCAACGGTTGCATTTTCTTGTATGCAATCTTACTTTAATTAGACTGAGAAAAATACCAAGAGAGATTGTTAGTAGCACTTTTGGATCTCGATTTCGTCTGGATCTTGATCACATACGTACACAATCTCTAGACAATCAGTAGCCTTCACCTGTTTTAGCGAATCCGCCATGTTGGCTTTGACTTACCTTTCGGATAGCGCACTTTTACCGCAAGATAATTCCAAAATAATCGTGATTTGTTTGATATTCTCTTTTCCTCTTCAAATTGTATGTACCGTGGCTGGTTTTGAAGTTCCTGCCATAGAGGTTTTTGAGTCAGTCAAGGCTTTACAAGAGTAAACAACCATTACATCACTCTCTGTCAAATCCGACAACTTCCACAATACTCGTCATACTTTGTTTTCTACCTTTGTGCCTGCCTGTCGCTTTTACCTCTGCAAACTACTCTTCCGTTACCCTTATGGGCGTTTTCCATTTTGATGTTATTATACCCTGTAAAGCCCGAAGTCAATAAAAGCGATAATGGTAACTACCATAAATAAATCATACGTCATCAAGTCTATAAATCAGCGGTTAGATTCTGACTTTGAACAACGTTTAGCTCACTGTTCATCGTACTCAACCGCTTCCACAGTACGCCTCTTCCCTTTTCCCTATCTTTGTGTTTCTCTAACGTCTTTGAATCACACTTCTGTTCTCCCTCCAGACTTTTTCAATTTGACGTTCATCCACTAAAAATGAAATCTACACGAAAAAATAGACGACCTCAATGTTTATGTCAGATAAATTTCAATGAAGACATGAATAATGACAAATAGCGATTAAAACCACTTTATCACATATATTCAAGCAAATATTTTGTTATAATATTTAATAAATTAACGCTTTCAACACTGCAAATATCTAATCAACCTACTCCAACTTCAAAATTCTCAATAATAATTTAACATGACTGAAATAACACAAATCAATAAAACGGGCAAATTTCGTTTTTTATATAATAATTCCGTGAACATTCTCAGTAGCATCTCAGAAAATAGAAAGTCTGCTGGAACACCGTCTGAAGAAATGTTCGAGAATTATTGACCCGACAGCTAAAAAAGGCTCATCAAAACATGATTATTATTGACTAACGTCTAACACAATTTCTCTATAAATTTGAACGGCATAATCGATTTTTTCAAGAAAAACTGAAAAATCAGCTCCGATTTTTGAAAATCGATATATGGTAAATAGAGGAGATGACCGTCCATAGTAGATCCGTTAAATCAGAAATCTGATCAATTGGGTCATTGAAATTTGTACAAATATCATCTTACTTTTTGGGTTTAAAACACATATATGAATGGATGCCTAAGCATAAATGACAATCAGTAAATCCAATAAAGGCAAGAATTGAAGAACTGTTTTTTACTTTCCAATTAAGGTTATTTTTTAATATACATTAAATCAAAAATAAATTTGACCTAAAATCTTGGAATAAAATACCTTACGTATTGTATGTGATAGGAAACATTTATTTACTATTGTAACAACTTAGGCCATCGGGATGTCATTCAGGCTAGAAATAGCTGCAACCAGGCTAAATATAGAAGATGTTGCTTCGACTACTTACTCAGGCTACCCAGAACAGTCAAACTGCATTATGTTTCAAACATTCTTCATATATTTTAAAACCGATGTTCAGAGACCATGAAATATGGCTTTCACTATTGCACTCCAGATTGTAATTAATTGAGGAAGCCTAACATTATGTATAGCCGATTCACATGGTCTTGACATGAGAATTTGCATCTCATCATTGTGAAAGTCATAATCAATGCACATTTGTTAACCTTCTTCCGTCCTCTGCATTATTCGAATGTACCCTCCGAAGGTCGCGCTAGAAGTGGTCAATAGATAGTACGGAAGCAGTATCGACTGATATGAAATGAAATAGTGGAAAGTAGATAATTTGGCTTAGTTAATATTAATCCAATTTTAGGCAGTTTTATTTTAAAAGGACTGTTCTAAAAGTACTTATTTCTTCTATACAACTGTTTGGCTCAAAAGTTAAAGCCAATTAAATTAATAATTTGATGTTTTGGCATTAAATTTTTCCTTTTTTTCATGGTTGCTTCCATGCAATCCATTCCAGAGGTCATGTGGCCGGTATAAATGGCAATGAATTCATCAATGCGATTATTAACAATGGTAAACTTATTGTTATTGCAGTTCAC